>PVKM010045365.1:0-11989 GCA_004027735.1 Carollia perspicillata
GAGAAAAGGACAAAAGGGACTATCTTTAGAAAAGACCTTATATGCCTTAAGGCATTGAATAATATAATAACATAGTATATGAGTAATGGGGAACCATTGGAATGTTTTAGATGTTTGCAAGATCAATGTTATGGTTATGCAGAAAATGAGTAGGAAGCATGGAGAAGGGAGGAAACTGGAGGCTAAGAGGATATTTAAAAATTATTCAAACTCATGCCATAACTCAACAATGGTAATAGAAACAATAAGAAAGGGAGGGGTCCTCCAGATATATATTATTATGAGAATTGACAGGGTATAATGCTCCACTGAGTGTTGTATAAGAGAGGGGAAGAGGGCTGAGTGGTTGAGAGAGAGAGAGAGACAGAGAGAACAATTTTTACAGATGACACCAAATGATTGACTTGCATGCTTGGATAGTTGGCGAAACCATATGTGGAGATCAGGAAAAGTATGGGTAGACACCATCAAAAGTAATAAGTGAGAGAGAGGATACAAAACATATTATTGGTTATAATAAATAAAGATATTTGTACAATTTCAGATAGCAATATATGTCTGGAAATTGAGAAATAGGGCTGTCCTGGATTTGTATGATTAAAATTATTAACTCAGAATATAGCAGTGAAATCACTCATGAAGAGTGTGTAGTAGGAGGGAGACAGATCTAGGGGGAATAGTGACATTTGAGGGGTATGAAGTAAGATCAAAGGAGTGAAAGAAGAGAGAAAATAACAGTGTTGTAGGAATCACAGAACAAGACCGATCCTAGGAGAGTCTAAACTAAATCAATCTTGAAGGACACGTAGGATGATGTTTCAGAGGGAAAAGCAAAAGAAAACATTGATGACTTAAATAAAAGGCTGGTTCCAAAAGGTTTTAGGAGCTCAGATATGTCAAGAAACTTTTGAGAAGAGCAATACATTTTACTGTATTGAAAATTGCATAGAAGGTGAGGAAGGGGAGATATGAGTAGACAAGTATTTTGAAGGACAAATTCATGGTTGATCTTCATTACTGATGTATAGTTTAGCACAGAAAAAAAAGAAACTCAACTACTTTTAGGTAATAAATAAATGAAAAGCTAATATCATTTAGTAATAACTGGATAAAAATAAAATCACTTTTTGACTGTATGGGAAACAGATCATGAGAAGGAATATGTTCATCAGAGGAGACTAGGTATATTAATTACCCATTGCTGTATGAAAATATTCCTAAAAACTTTGGATTAAACTATAAGAGATAAATTTATATTCTTCTATGTGGTTCAAGAGCAGGGCACAATGTAGCTGAATCTTATGCTTCAGGGTTTCATAAAGCTGCTATAAAGTTTTTACTCCAGGCTGTAGTCTCACCTGAAGCTTGTCTGCTTTCAAGCTTAAGCAGTTGTTACTTGCATTTAATTCTGTGTGAGATTTTGGACTGAGGGCCTCAGTTTCTTGTTGGCTGTTGGGTGTAATCTATCCTCAGTCTTTTTTCATATGAGTATTCCCAACATGGCTGCTTCTTTTCTAGAGCCAAAAAAGAAGTAGAATCCCCTTCAGAGATGAGCATTATAATCTTACGTATTACCACAATAGAAATGATATCCAATTACCCTTGCAGATTCTATTGGTTAAAAGTAAGTAAAATTTCCTGCCCATACTCAAGGTCAGCACATTAACCAAGAAATGAATGAATGAAGGAAAAATCGTGGGATTTCCTTATAGTTCATCTGCAACAAAAATGTTTTATTCCAGGTAGAAGAGTTCGCAGGCTTGGATTAGCAGCTATGGATTTAGTGAGATATGGTAAAACTTAGAACAAAACTTGAAATATAAAATTAAAGACTTTTAAAAGATTTATTTATATATTTATTTTCAGAGAGGGTAAAGGAGTGAAAAAGAGAGGGAGAGAAACATCAATGTGTGGTTGCCTCTCACACATACCCTACTGGGGATTTGGCCTGCAACCCAGGCATGTGACCTAGACTGAGAATTGAACCAGCAACCCTGTGGTTCAAGGCCAGTACTCAATCCACTGAGACACACCAGCCAGGGCTAAGCTTAAAGATTTTATTAATAGATTGGACTTGGTGCATGGAAGAAAAAGAGAATCAAGTATGAGTTTTGAATGTTTGGACTCAGATAAGCAAGTCCAGGAGGGGCATAGAGTTGGGCCATTGTAGGGTGTTTATTTGTAAATTTGTGAATTTAGTTGTTGCTATTATGTATCCAAGCAGAGATGCCTATTGGGTAGTCCAATATATGAGAGAATAAGGTAAAGATAGATATTCAATTTAATAGAACATATGTAAAGCTGTGTAATTAGAAGAGATCCCACAGTGAGTGAAAGTAAATAGAGAACAGAAGAAAGCCAATATCTAGCTGTGGGAAAAAGAGAAGGAGCCAGCAAAGTAGACTGAGAAGTGACAACCAAAACAGTAGCAGAAAAATCAGAGTAGTTGAGGTAGACAAGAAAAGAATGTGTTCCAAGAAAGAGGAAGTGATCAACTGCATCAAATGTTATCAAAAGGTCAAGTAAAATTATGAATGAGAATTGACTGCAGAATTTGGTAAAGTTAATTTTATTGGCAACTTAGATAAGAGCAATTTTATTTTAGTTGTGGAACAAAAGTTGAATCCTTCCAGTTAAGGAGAGAATAGGGTAAAGATGAATGAAATAAATCCTCAGTGTGACAAGTATAAGGGAAGATGTATAGAAGGGGGATGGAAAGCTGAGGGAGTTCTCACTTGATCAGAATTTTGTCTATGAAATGATAGTTATCAGAAGGTGTAGAGACTTTTTGAAGTATTGTGAATGTTTAGAATAATTGATATGGAGAGAAATAAGCATGACTTAGTATAGATAGGCACAATTACTTTCAACTGTATTGTTCCTCCTCCAGAAGTTTGAATATCTCTTATGGACATATTATCATCACCTTCAATGTGTTAGCTCATGATGGTGAGCTATGCCATCAGGCCCAGTAGAGAAAAAAACTGGAGACAGGAAACTTTGCCCAAAGTATCTTAATTCATACCACATATGTTATTGCCAAATTTATTTACACTTAAGTTCAATCTGGGTAACAAAATCCTGGTAAATCCACTAAAGTAGAATGGTGAATAGAAAAAATAAGAAACAAAAGCATTTTCTGGAAGTAAATCATACAATTTGCTTATCAAGGGAGAAATTAATGCTGAATATTTCAATAATACAAAATAAGAAAAACTTGGGAAAGGTTCTCAAATTCCTACTCTGAATTTAGGGTTTCCATTGTGAGTCACATGAATTTATTTTGAACTAATTGTTTCAAAATGTAAAACAACATGATTTACAAGCATAAACTCAAGGTTATAGTTTTTTTATGTAGCTCCATTAAGTGTATGTTTACTGTAATGTGACTATGAGAATTTGCACATTTCTGGAAAGTGGACTTAAAAGTATCAGGGATAACTCAAAAGTTAAAATAGTACTATAAATGATAAAGTATGATGTTCATCAAGAACTCCAACATTCATAATGTCAGTGTTTTAATGTCTACCATTGGCTATGTACTCTTGACATTGATTCAGTTGCGTCCATCTCTCTAGCTCCTCATATCAACACCAGCAGCTTTTTTTTCAATTTTGAGGTATAATTGACAAAATCATAACATATTTTGTGTATGATGTATTGATTCAATACAATATGCTGACTTGATATCCATATACAGTGTGAAAAGATTCTCCACATCAAGTTAATTAACACATGCATTGCCTCACAAATTCACCTTTTTTCTTCTTTTGGTGAGAACATTAAAGTTCTAGTTTCTTAAATAATTTTAATTATATAGTATGATCAACTATAGTCACCATGTTATATACTAGATCCTGTTCATAGTAGAACTGACAGTATGCTTTTACCAATCTCTCCCAATTTCCTCTAACCCAACCCCTGGAAACCATTTTTCTATTTTTTCTCCATGAGTTCCACTTTTTTTTTTTTTAAGAATTAAAGTTAAGTTATACAATGCAGTACTTGTTTTTTTTTTTTAACCTGATTTTTTAAAAATGTGGTAGATAGACTAGCAGTAGCTAGATGAGGTTGACCTTTAGGATCATCAGAGAAAGAATAGGAAGTAGAGGATAATTTGGGAGAGAATGAGATGTTGTAAAAGTACTTGGTGTTGATGCAAATTTGAGGAATTATACAGCACATATTTCTTGTGTATAGAGAGAGCTGCCTGCGTGTTTAGGTGAGAAATAAAAGGCAAATAATCTTGTATGCATTCCTTCTGCCTGTTAAAGTAATTGAAAAGCTTAGGAGACTTACAAAAGTAATTTAGAAGAAGAGGAATATTTATTTATCTCTTTGTGTACACTGAGGATCTTTAAACATCTCTAACAACTAAAAAAATCAAGAGTCACTGAAGATTTCCCCCCTACTATGCCAAATTTCAGTACCCAACATTTCTCTGGAAAGTTTGTAGCCTGAAATAAATGGGAAGGATGATTAACATGAAATCTGAAAATATTTATCTGGGATTTAGTTTCTTATATTTAGAAAAAGACTTTTAAGTGTCGTAGTATTTGGCCAGGGCACTTGAAAATCTCCTTTTATCATTTCAGAACATACTCAATTGAGCATATTTTGTCTTAATAGGAAAATTAGTGTTCAAAGCAATACAGCCTATTTTATTATTCACAGTAGACTATTCTAAGACAAAATATGTAGCCAAGGAGCTTACCATCACGTTGTACAGTTCATAGGCCCACCCTCCAAAATAAAAGGACTATATGACAATAATAATGGAAAAATAATAAAACATCTGAACACTGACCACAGACTACATCCATATTGATACATGTATGTGAGTGTATGAGGTCTTTCCAGAAGGTATCCAGCCATGTAATATGAAAAATAGAGACATTTACTGAAGAAGATGTAAGACAGAAGAAACATTGTACACAGGACAATGACACCTCAGTGCCCTTCAAAGTAGGCAGCTTGGGACCTGACACAGCTCTCCCAGTTGCCCACAACTGCCCCTTGTATTTTCCTGAATTTCATCGATGGTCTGAAATCTCCTCCCTTTCAAAGGTGATTTTAGTTTTGGGAAAAGCCAAAAGTTGCAGGGTGCCAAATCTGGGCTCTAGGGAGGCCAAGTCACCTGGGTGATTTGATGTTTCACCAAAACTCTGCGTAAGACATAATACATGAGCAGGAGCATTATCATGATGACACTGCCAGTCACCAGTTGCCCATAGCTACAGCCTTCTGAATTATCTGAGTAGTTTCCATGGAGAAATGTTTAAGCTTAATGCAAAATCTGATGCAGATTTATTGCTCTATTCACTCAGTCATTTTGAATATGATGGCTCCACAGTACACATGTTCACTCGATGGCGTCTTCTGCCTGCACTGACTAGTACAGTGAAGTTGTCATTGTTCACACATGGGCATTCCAGTCCACTCTCCTTTGCTACCAGGTTACACTGCTGTCAGCAAAACATTCTCATCATATTAATAATGGCTGGACTTTTTCTGGACAGACCTCATATATAAATACATGTCTACATTTTCTTTTATATAAATAATTATTTTAAATATTCATATAAAATTACCTGAAAATATATATCTGAATACCCAACCTATATATATACTCATATGTGTGAGACACTGGTATCAGTCAGTAGTCCATCTGGACTTTCACATTTAAATGCCCTTGAGTTAATATAAATATCAAACTTATAAATGATCAGGAAATGGGAAGTTTTGAAAAATATCCTTTATTCTTGTCCTTATTAGAACAAAAAAGAAAGAGCTACTAATTTAGTTCTTACCATACCAGAAGAGAAAAAACAAGAATCTGGTTAGTCACATATTTAGCTAGTTTGCAGTTTTTAAGATTAAATAGTGTAAAGAATTACATTGGACACAGAATCAAAGTGCTCCTATAGTTTTGTAAATAATGTGGAATGAATCACTCTTCTGTAAGAATTTCACTATATTCTAACCTACAACTGCATAAATTAAATAAAGAGCTTAGTTGCATCTATAGAGTCCACATGCCTAATTTTATGCCTTAAGTAAACTTGTGGTGAATACAAATAACCAAACATAATACAATATTTGTTAAGAGAGAAATTGACTTGTTAAACCATCAAATTGACATTGACTCTATAGATTATTCACAAATTGATAAACCTAATGTGGTATATCAGAGAGAGGAACTAAATATTGTACTATTTCTTGTGTCAGCTCACTTTGTCAGCTTACTTCCTCTGAGATCTTGCCAAAAGCCCAATTTGAGTACAATACTTTCATTCTACATTCTACATTAAGAAAACTGGTTTAAGAAAATGACCACAGACTTTATAATAAAAGGCAAACCTTACCAAATATCATTATTTAGATATAATTCTTAAAAATGTGATCATATCAAAATAAAATCTTGAGCTTGGTAAGTGATAAAAAATATCTCTAGTAACACCAAAAACAAAAGAAAACATTGATATCACCTAATGAATATCACTCATGACAAAAAATATATTACGTTCTTTATTAACAATGTGGGTGTTTTTGTTCACAACTAACCTATCAATTGCTAGGTACAATATATATCAATGAATAATCTTTAAAGGAAAAAACTCTAATGTAATGGGAATTTGATCCACCTTAAATTTTCAGCTTTCTAGAAATGGTAAATTGAAGTAAATCAAATAAAACAATATCAAATAAATAGAATAATGAGTATGGTAACTAAACAGATTACCTGAGAATTATGTACAGCTAGGGAACAAAGAGAAATTACTCATTTCAATTAATTTTCAAAAAAATTAAACAGTATTTTCATTGTTGACACTATTACAGATGTCCACATTTCCCCCTCCTTGGCTCACCTTTACTCAGCGCCCCCCACACTTCCCTCTGGCCATTACCACACTGCTGTCTGTGACTAGGCTCATGTGTATATGTTTTTTGGCTAATCCCTTCACCTTCCATCCAGTCTCTACCACCCTCCTGCTCTCTGAAGCTGTCAGTTTGTTCCAGGTATCCCACTATTTCTCAAAGTATTTTTAATGTGAGTCACTTATTAGAGGGCACAACATACTTTTAATAAATATTTCCTTTATGTGCAAATATAATTGTTTATAGACAAGAAATGCATGGAAAAATTTTAGAACTCTAAATATCTGTGTGCATGACTTTCTTTTTATTAAGTACTTCAAAATTATAGGCATTGCCACATTGCCATCAATTTGTGTGTCAGACATTGTCACCATTGTCACAATGTAATAGACTCAGGGCTTATTTGGCCAGAGAAAAACAGCAAAGAAGCTATGTCAGGCATGTCCACACACGAAATAGGGAAGCCAATGAGGCACTGTCCCAAATTCCTGAGACTTCTGCTCCACTCTAATCAGTCATATGCTCCCTGCTTGAGGAGAAAGGAGGGAGTTCCATCACAGGGCACAAGACTTTTTACTACTTTTTTCTAGCTACAAGAAAGGAAGTGAACACAATTAAGAACAATTAATCAGTCTTTACATGTTGGTGAGTCTGGCATTAATACTTATCACTGAGCTGTAGCATAAAAATTAATGATAGAAAGATGACAAATATTGAAGTTACAGTGTGTTAGTTCTCCAAATTATTAGCAAAGTTCATTCCCATTCTAATCATATGCTTAAGTGCATTTAAGTCTTGATCATGACCTTTTAGTATTACTAATGCCTATCACACTTCTCACGATAGCAGCAGTAACCAAAACAACTGTGGTTTAGGTTGTCATAATAGTACTCCCTGTCTAAAGAAAATTAAATTTTGCTGAAGACAAGTCAAGTAACTTACCTCTTACATTAAATTAGCTATCTTCATCTTGCCCAGTCCTTAAGAATAGTAGTTAAGCTGTGTCTCCAAAAGTTCAATTGAATTTTTCATGAGTAATTCCTAAATATCAGTTTCTCAAGTGTTTTATAGGGGTTTCATTTCTAACAAATTACATTATGGTAGCTATACTTTAAATACAAGTATCATCAGATTAAAGGCAATCAATTTAGAAAGAAAAAATATCAAATATTCATTAATAATTTGACATTTTTCAAGATACAACTTTCATTTTCTGAAATAAAAACCTCCATTTTAATTTTAGGTATTTAACATTGAAAAATACATGGGGAATACTGGTACCATAAAAATATTAATTAATATTTTTACTTCAATTAGATTTTTTTATTCTAAAAAGAAATGTAAAATAAACTAGATACAGGATACTAGAATACTAATGCTTTCTCCCCAGTTCTAAGAATATTATATCAAAGTCAACATTAGCCAGTTCCATGTGGTTAAGTATTAAATAAATTGGAAAATAGACACTACGGTTTTTTTACTTCTACAATTACCACATTTTGCCCATTGTCTCAAAGCACTCAGTTCCTTCACTCTCTTCTCCTACCTATTTTAAAATATATCTTAAAATATGTTTTACACATTCATACTACAAATGGCTTAAGAAATTAGCAGAAATAATTTTCCATAGTTCCATTAATATATTGTTTAAGTGGAAGGAATAGTTCTTAACTGTGAGAAGATATTTTGAGAGCTTAAGGTACCTTTTGGTGGAACACCTAAAATTGTTTAATTACCCCCTATATAGTACTTGAACTTTGCTCTCAGGGGGATTATAGTGGCACTAAAGAGAAAGATCTTGATGTGAAATAATGAAGATAAAAATAACTAAAATAAATGCTGATATTAAATATGCTGATATTGAAATCAAAATTTGCTTACTCTAAAGAAATCAGAGAAAAAAGTTGCAGAGAAAGAAAAATTGACCTTACAGCCAGAGACTAGGTAAGGTGTAGAGAAGCAAGATAAAACAAGGAAGAGGAGAGTTTGGTGTTGGGTATAATTTAAAATAAAGTGATTATATACTTAATAAAACAAAGTATCACTTAAGAGTATATTGTTTTATTATTTCCTTTTAGAAAACACTCCAGAACCAGGGGGACTGAATTCTCCTCTTCTGTGTTTCTTCAGTGGAGTTGCATGTGTTCATTAACAAGGAAAGTTATGAGTTTTCAAAAACTAAAATTTTCATGATCTAAACATTAGTTGCTTCATTTTGTTGTTGGATTTATCTTTTTGCTCCATGCTCAGGTTTTGCTTTTAGGAATTCAGAAGCTGGAGCAGTGCAAACATAAGGAATGCCATCCACAAAGAAATGCTACCAGATTAGAGAAAAAAGGATAAACCTCCAACATCTTTGGCTATAACACATTCTTTTCATCAAATAATTCCTGAGAGAGCAATGGTTCTTGTTGAACTATAGAAAATAGGAAACGGGATATAATAGAGTAGTTTTGTAGATCCTGAGACACAGAAATATTTATAGGAAACAAGAAAAAAGTAAAAAATGATACGAAAGTGTCTCTTTTCCTTGCCCTATCTCCTTTTGCTCTTAGCAGTTCTTTTTTGACAATACAAATATATTTCCCTTTGCCATCTTTCCTAATTACCCTGAGAATTAAAATTACTTAACAAAAATGCCCTTTAACCTGGCTAGAGAGAAGAACATTCATGCTGTTCTTCTCAACATTTAATTCTTAAAACAGTTCACAAAACCTGAAGAGCAAAATCCATAAACACCACTTATATTTTAGCAGTGACATTTTTCTCACTGAGACTTCTGAATTCTCAGAGCTTTCTTCCATTTCAGTTTTCTGCTCTTTAAACAGGTCACAGGTACAAGCCTGAGAGAAAAAGAAATGTAGCTCTAATTCATAGTGAGTCTGCTTGTATTTCACCTTCTTCACACCCTGCCTTTTGTCAGGCTTCACCTAAAATCAAATCACTATTGGCAAGACCATGTCCACACAAATGGCAAGTTAGATGTGTCTGAATAGGATGATAATCCAGCTTAACTCTAGCAGTTTATGTGGCTATGTGCAATATCAGCCTCTTAGCTAGAAGACATGTCTGTCACGAGCTTACAGAAATTGGTCCCACCAAACCTATGTCTCTTCAAACTATTATTAATGCATAAAACCAGAAACAAGAAGATATATGCATAACGCATAGACACAGACAGCAGTGTGGTGATGGCCAGAGGAATGAGTGGGGAGGGAAAGGGAGAGGTAGGCCAAAGGAAGACGGGGACATGTATATAGTGTCAAAATAAAAATACAGAAAAAATAAACAAAAGAAAATAATCGACACAGTAGTTTTAGAATTCTCTAGTTAACTATGAAACACAGAGGAAAACACTTACAGAGCTAATAGCATATTCCTTGAATTATTCAGATTACTTTAAATCCTCATATAAGCAAGTCTAACCATCATGTAATACTAGAGTAGCTTCTACATACATTTAATTGTTGATAATTTCCACAAAATAATTGGTTAGAACATGAGTTTTCCAAAATGCAGCCAAAGGCCTCCTCAGAGATTAGATATACATTTTAAAGTTATCTTCCATCTACTAGGACATACTATATTTATGTACATAAGTAAAGCATTCCAAAAACAGAGAACATCACAAACCTTCCCTGCCTTGAGTCACACTTACAAATTGTTACCAAAGCTCTTTCTCTAACCAGAGACAAAGCTGTGTGTTTTAACGAAATCCTATGAATGTGAACCTAATATGAACCGATGCCTAATGCTACAAATGCAACCCAAACAAGAATTTATAGGAAATAAAAATAAAAATTATTTAGATAGAACAATGTACATATGTTAAATTTTTCCTTTACCTCGTTCCTCTCATCTTCTACCCCCAACTGTCAATGAGAGAAAGTCCTTGTGTACATTCTTTATGACAGATGCATTGATCTTTGATGAGGCTGTTGCCAAAATTTCAGTTCTTGTGTGTATGAAAGCCTCTTTGTGGACTAAAGTGTGTATCTGTGCTATTTTTAGTATAAAGATAAAACATGAAATATCTAGCTACAGGGTAGATCTCCTCTCTGTTTCTTGATGCCTTCTGGGGAAAATTGACACATAGCTGGATATACAGCTCCCTCACACCACCCCTCTGTACCCAGGGAATATCCCTCCCAATGGGTTGCACTTATTATCACATTTGCCTGCACTGCTTCTTTCTGCCGTTGATCCTGACATATTGTCAACTCCAGCCGTTAACTACCCTATGCCTGTTTTTATATTCTCTGTGGGATTAGATTACAATAAACCTCTCTCCGTCCTAAGCAAACAGAAAAACTGCCACAGTAAAGTTACCACTAACAAGTCAGCAAAAGGCAGAGATATGTTCAAATGACAGCCTGAAACTTTTAAAACTTGTTTTGCCAGCAGGTTCCACCAGAGTCCCTGGACAAATAATTGTGGTTTTGGTTTATAACACATGCCATTATCAAAAACACCATTTACTATACCAGAAACTGAAGTTCAACCCCTAGGAGGAATTATGTGGCAGAGCTTTTATCATTTGTGCAGTAAAGAAACCTCAGACCAGAGCCACATCTGTAGCTCATTTAAAAAAATAAAAACAACTAAGACTTTATTTCTACTAGTCAAGCTACCCTTTGATGTACTCTTGCCTCCTGTTTGTGAAAATGTAGGCTGGAAGAGCTCCAGCTGGAAACTCATCTGGTCTGGAGAAAAGACATAACTCAGCAAATAGTAAAATTTAGTCTCCTGGTGACCACGCTGCAAGGAAGTAAAGCTAGTAACTCTATCAGTCCCTATACCTTTTATAAAGGGGGTCAGATCTAAAAGCCAAAATGAGGCAAATTCCTCCATATTACTATGTGCGATGTCCTAAAGTAAAATAAACAGAGATAAAAGGCTTCTTGACTGACATTCTAAGAATTGGGGGAGGAATAATTGACATATGTTAGTTTCAGGTGTACAAAATAATAATTCGACCACAATTAGTCTAGTTAATGCTCTTCACATAGCATCGTTTTTTTGGTCTTAGAATGAGAAAATTTAAGATCTACTCTCTCAGAAAATTTATCATATAGAATATAGTATTATTAACCATAATCACCATGCTACG
>PVKM010045366.1:0-11998 GCA_004027735.1 Carollia perspicillata
AGTGAGGAGGTTTAGGAGTTAGCCCATCATCCAAATCAAGGTGACCAGTGAGGATGAACAAAATGCTACCTGAGGATGAAGAACGCTAAATCGCGGTAACATGTATCTGAGTGCATCCTGGCCCGGCCACTTACTCATAAACTACCTCCGTGACAGACACTTGACCTTTCCAGACCTTGGTAGCCTGCTGGTAATTATGACCTCTGCTGAAAACTCTCTCCTCACCTCTTTCGGAGACTTGTACGAACTTGGTCTTATAAAGCGTACTCCACTGTCGTGCATTTTCTCCTGACACCAGAAACAGGAAAAGTAAAGAGGGAAAAGTCCTGAATAGATGAAATGGACAGTAAATATCTCTTAGGGAATAAAATGTACATTTACATGTAAAGCTTCTCTTTTGTAATAAACATCATTGCCTGGTCCATTTCCATCTATTTCCAGTTGACTGCCTCTCCCAATTAGTTGAGTTTGTCAATGTGAATGAAAAAGGGAAGTTGTTTTCTTTAACTCGCATTTAGTTAATGAGATATACCATGCTAGAAAAAGGACACAAAAGCACCATAATAAGAGTTTTAAAAATCTGAAAATTACATATTGTCCTTTGGTTCTTGAAAAAGCTGTTTTTCGAAGCCTCTTTCTTCACCTTTGCAGTTGTTTCTAGTGAAGCAGTGGCTCACTTCAACAATCAAGTAATTATCTGCATGTTGGAGAAAATGACAATACTATGTAAAGTATATATCACGCAGACATTAACAGCACTTCATTTCATGGTTCTCTGACACAAATACTCATTAAGTAAACCGTGGGACTTGTAGTGTGGGAGGCTCCAACAATCGAAATGCCAAATGTGTCAGAAAACACATCTAGGACAATAACACGGCTGTTCAGAACTGGGTGGCACAGATTCAGAGCTTTTATATTTTGATTAAAAGTCTGAAAAATGGACTGATTCCACACTAACACCAAATGGAGCTCCTATCAGAGAGGAACTCTTTAAACGAGAGGAAAATAGTGAGCAGACTTACGCAGATTCATCCTCTCAAAACCATGTGCCGTGCAGCAGAGGCTCTGAGCACCAGCCGTCCGTCTGAGGTGCACTTCTGTTTTTAAATTAAATTAAAAATAATGAGAATAAAAAGTGAAACTATTTAAAAATAACCACATTAATGGAAGTTGTAGTGGTTTGCGAAGTAGAGCACACTGAATAGATTTTTGTTTATTTTATTTTTGCTTTTGCTAGTAGCTGGCCTCAATGAAGGTACAACTGAGTTCGATAAACCAAAACTGAACATCTGAAAGTTTAAATATGAAAAACATATAGTATGACATCCAAGGGCATCATGAGAATTTGGGAAACAATGACTCAGTAAAGCAAACTGATGGAAAATATTTTGCTTTGCCTATTTTTGCCATGATTTTTCTCGAGGCGCACCACCTGATTATGCTACTGATAAACCACATTCCCAGAAGTACCTCGGCACACTAGCTAGCAGACTCTGAAAGGCAGGCAAACTGGTTTTCTGTTGTTTCTGAGATTACCCTCACGACAAGTCCGGCAGGTTCCGGGAGGATGCCGTGTTCAGGGAGACATGAGGGACTCACGATAGAGATTTCCATGTGGGCAATGGGTTCTTTCAGCCTTCAGAGATCATCTGTTTACTAGAATGACTCTGGAATGAACCTGATGTTAAAGTTAGAAGAAATACTGTTATTCTGTCTTCAAGTCCTCCAGTCCTCATCAGCCCTGCTCGGCTCCCATAGACTCCCGTAGACTCATGCCTGTGGCTGCTTTGATGGAGTCAGTCCATCTCATGGTTGGCCTTCCTCCTCGTTTTCCCAGCATTACTGTCTTTTCCCAAGAACCCTGCCTTCTCATGATGTGCCTGAAATAAGATGTCACTTTTCTTTTAGGTTTAATTTGGTCTAGGACCCACTAAACATCTTTCTTTTGGTCCAGGATATCCATCCAACACTCCTCCCACCCCATCTTTCAAGTTTCTCTCCTATCAGTGCCCACCTTTCATATCCGTATATAGTAACTAGGCATGTGAGGGTGTGGATCGGCTCATCCGTGGTCTCTAACAACACATCTCTGTTCTTGATGACCTTACCTAATTCCTCCATCACGGCCCTTCCGAATCTCGGGCCTCCTGATCTCTTGGCTGCAGTTTCCATCTGAAGTGACGACTGAGCCAAGGTAAGAAAACTTGTAGTAATTTTAATGTCTTCATTGTCCATGTATTAGGACAAGACTTAAAAATAGTTCTTAACAAGGAAAACTTTACAATCTCCATTTGTTAAAAGGACAACCTTTTTACATATAGCAGGCAGTGGAACAGAAAGAAATGGTCAAAGTGGGCAGTTTGTGACAGTATTAATTGTTAATATGTTGATGTTCTGTATATTCTACCAAATACATCTTTATCGCACCTCTCCAGTGAAGAGATAGTTTTAGGAAAAAAACAAATAGGCATTAAAATAGCTGAAAACTCACCAAATATTCCCATGTAATATAGAAATATAGCTCTTCTATGAAAAGTGTTTGCTTTCCTCTCTAAGTGTTCCCCATTGAGGTTAGACTTTATAGGGGAAATACGACACAATAAAAATGTTAAGACTGAGGCAGATGAGCTCACAGCGCTGATGCTGATGAAGGACATTTGTTAGCTGTGCCCTGGTACTAGGTTGGCGGTGCAGATGGGAAGCTATTAAAACACTTGCGTGCACGATACGGCTAGTGAGATAGTTAAACCGTTGCTCCACACACACTCACGGCAATTTCTTCCTCTAGTGGAGCATTGGTTAATCAGTCAATCAATCCCAGCTTTTTATCTGATGTGTGCAGGCATTTCACTAGAAATAGAAAAGGAATTATCACCTTCTGCAGAAAGCTTAAGATTAAGTGGAGAAATGGAATAAAATAAGCAGACTCGCATTAAAACAAACATATGCGCAGATTTCTCCATCCCACAAGTGAATTCTCTCTTACAGGCATGAGAGGAATCCACTCGATAGAGTGTTTGCTGTCTCGTGGTCTGTACTGTTTATCACAATCAGGGCCAGTTTCCTTTGAACTGGTTTAATGAGTGCAAACTATTTTGAAGTTAGTTTAAATAAGGGCAAGACTAAGTTATGTTGTTAAAAGAAATAGATGTTATTACGAAGTGAGATGTAGTTAATGTAACGATGATGTTGCACTTACTCCCCATTACCATGTGGACTGAATTACCTGCATATGCCAAGTGTAAGGATACCAAGTACAGGGATGTGTGGCCCAGCTACAACTATTAGGTAAACACAACCAATCGAGACTTCCAAGCTTCCTGCTCTTCCTCTTCCGTTACCTCCTCTGGACTTGTTTTCCATCTACAGCTATTAACTCTAAGAGTTCTCTGAGATTCCTGATTTTCTGTGTTTAGGTGACCATACAAATTATGATACCAACTGTGACACTTTTGAGACAGAAAGTGGATAATAGGACAATACATAAGAAATCTACAGAGTTGTGGGCAAACCATTCTGTGAGGTTATGCTGTCTGAATTCCTTCTGTAGGTGTTACAAACATTCCCATTGCTTCTTTGAAAAATAACTCCTAAATGTGTATATTGCATCAAACTCAACTATTTTCAACCTGCTTGCCTACTCAGTAGGTTACAAAGGGTTAGTAACCCCAATGGTATTTCCAAAAGCAAATTTATTCTCTTATATTTTCTAAGATAAACCCTAGAATCCATCCTATCAAAGCAGATTTACTCATCACTTCATAGTTTAACTTTTTAATGTATATAATCCTATCATTTCCTCCACTGGAATTCACTCTTTAACTTTTCTTTCTATTTTTATTTATATGAAAATAATTTTAGTTCTTTAAGTATATTCTCGAGTTCTATCTAGTAATTCTTTCTCAATATGACTTCTACATAAGCAAAGAAGAATGAGTTCTCTACCTCTCTTGAACTTTTTAAATAATTTTTATATGACTACCTCATCTATGTTGAATTTTACTAATATTTCATAATACAAATGTGTGATTAACTTAAACAACAGAATCTCCTTGAGGACTATAGGTTTCATCTTATGTATGACACGTCTTACGTAGTATCTTGTTTTACTAGGCAGGCAGTGGATATTTAGTAAAAATATATTAATTAAAATAGCTACAACATTAAATATGAGTACATTGTAGGAGTGCATCATTTTATCAGTTAATAATTATTATATATAACAATGTTTCTTTCTTGTGATTTTTCTCTATTCTTTTATAAAGGAACTAACCACCATGTTATGGGGATGACTTTGGTAATTTGAAAACAGCATTTAAAATGATTGATGGTCGGATCTAGAATTACATCCACCTACAGTCTTTCAACACTAGGCATTCAATGATTCTAAAGTTCTGAGAAAAATATATTCCTTCATGCAGATAATAGTTTTGCAAATATGATTGAAGCTTAAGTTTTTCTATTTCTTTAGAGTTAGACAAATGTTCATATGATTCAGTAAATGGCTCAAATTAGAAAATTAAATGTTAATTAAGTTATATAGGCTTTTCAGTTTACAAAAATAACTTTTCCCACCAACACATAGAATAAAATATCTGCTACAAAACTTGCATTTCTAAAAATTTCTCATTTTTTAAATCTAAGGCTAATTTATTTTTACATTTGTAGGGTAAGGGTTTGGAGTTGATTTTGTGATGTTACCATATGTTTTGTTTCGTCTTTTAGAGGTGGAAAGTGTTTATTGGATCCATAGTAAATTTGAGATTTTCAACTTCAGTCTCCTTAGCCCCTCATATAATTCTGCATGCAAAGGTGACCTCCTTGCATGCTTGTTGCATAATTCACATTTTGCTTTTACTTCAAAATTCTTTCCTGGGGAATAAAATGCTATTGCCTGATGCTAGAATAAGAAATTTGTGAAGGCTTAATATTGAATTTCTGCCTATAATGGCCTGTTAAGAAGATTATTTTTCGTGTCTTCAACATGATGCAACAATCCCCGAGAACTATGATGTCCTTTCCAGAGTGTACAATTTCTTGTGAAATTCCTGCAGGAAAACAAGGAAGTATGGACTGTGGGTGCCATGACCACTGAGTTCCACACTTGACTAGTAGGAGAATTTAATAGTAAATTCGAGTCTACTAACAAACTCCTCTTTATTTGAGGAAATATTCTTTGGCAGGTGGAGTGTATCCGTTTGTCACACAGGTAAGAATTGGGATACAATCTCACCTTCCCCATTAACTGGCTGCACCACACCTCTTGTGGGCTGCCTTGCCCATGCCCAATCCGTACGTTGAATTCCTAACCCTCAGCACCTCCAAGTTCAACTCTGTCGAGAGATAAGGGAGCTAAAGGGGTAATAGGGCTAGAAGGAGGTCTTTAGCGTGGCTCTACTCCAATCCGACTAGTGTCCTTATACGAGGAGGAAATTTAGGCAGCAGGCATATGCTCGCATGGATGAAAGACCATGTGAAGAAAGGGAGCGAGACCTCAGAATGAACCAACCCTGCTGATACCTTGATCTTGGACTTCTGGCCTTCAGAACCTCTGTCTGTGGCACTTCTTTGGGCAGCCTCAGCAGACTAATGCAGCATCCAGATCTCCATTACCATTGCCTGGCTATACCGCTCGTCCAGACTTCCTCATGAATCCCCTCAGACTCAGTCTGGAAAGACTGTGACCTTGTTGCCATAGATATCACCTGGATATAGAGCCCCGAAACCTATTTTGCTCAAGACCCATACTAAGGAGTCTCCAACTATGTGTGGTCTTATTTTTCTTATCAGTAATAGTATGGAAGAGTAGCTTTCTGTGGCAACTTGTTACATGAGAGAAATTTAAAATAGAGAAAATGATGCTTATTTGATTCTGCGTTTATCATCACAGAGAATGGAATGAACTCTTTCAATGACTGCTTCTGGGAGCTAATTAGAATGATTATGAAGTGCTACTCCCCATGTGCTAGCATCTAATTTCCCGGCATGGTTCCGTGGCAGGATAGCAAAGACTCCAGCCAGAAGGGTCATCCTGTCTCCACCTCAGTGTCAGCATGGCTAGGCTGCTGGGCCGACACTGGGAGGAGAGAGGCAAGCAACGTCATGCAGTGGGCTTTTGTGAGATACGAATGGTCCACTAATGTGGACAGTCCAGAGGTGATGGTTTCCGCTGTCATCTTCTTGCAATGTGGCTCAGGAGAGCAAGCGTCCATGCTAGTCTCTGTCTTCAAAATTCCTCCTGGACACTCATGAAAATATATATTCTTCACAAAGAACAGACTTCAAAACCCAGCTATATGTTCACTTTTTGGTGTGTACATAGTAGGTATGGAGCCAACAACTATCTGTGTCCTCTCTATATTATTGTTCAACCCTTCTCTGTTATTTTAATTTATCTAGGGATAGATGCATAGCTATATTCATGTACATTTTTCATTTAAAATTTTTTTTTAATTTTAATTGTTGTTCAAGTAGTTTTCTGTCTACAGTTTTCATTTTTAATGTGCTTTATAACCTCTACTGTTATTCATTCAACATGTGTTTATTGAAGGCCCAAAGTATACTTTTATGGTCACTTTTCAGTAATTTTTTAGATACTAGGGTTCATTCAGCTATTGATCAAAATGAATGTTGACCTTAGGGGTCATACCGTGTAATACAGTAATAATTCATGTATACAAACCCCAATACCGGCCACTCAGGACTTCCGGGAGTTTACTCTAGGACTTCCGGGAGTTTACTCTGAACAGGGGTAAAATACATATCCTTTTCTGCCTGTCTACAGTCAGAAACCGGTAAGAGAGCCTTAAATTGGATAATCATTGGCAAGAAAATGTCATTTTTCAGTCTCCATTTTCTTCCAGTGCATTTACTGCTGAGGTGTGCAATCCAGGGGTGGATAGGTATTTACGTATAATGGGGCACCCTAATGAGTTCTATCCTCTTTAAAATGATGTGCTTCAGCCCTATTTGGAGTAAGTAGTAGAAAAGCAATTACTTGGCATAAAAAAGTTTAAGAAGACGTGGAGGTTGAGCACTGACACCTAGGAAAAGTACAAGACCTCAGAAGAAGAAAATCTCCAAACAGTGGTAATCAAAGGCTTTAATCCCAGGCAGGGACTGGGAGAAATGATCTCTTGCAGGTTAATGGGCCACAAATTTTTTGAATGGTGATATTTGAATTTCAGTTGTTGGTAGTTGATTGAACAGCCTGAAATCACTCTTGTTAAATCAACGTTTTAGAAGCAATCTTTTCTGAGCACTCCATGCTTGTGGTAGTGGACCTTTTGGGCAATGAAAGCATTTGAGACCTGCTATGTTGGCACCCAGGACACAGCAGCCATCAGAAATGGGTGAATAATTTAGTGAATAGAAGGCTATGAGAGAAGGAAATAATTTAATTTATAGCATGAAAAATGTAAATGATAGCATGGTATTCTAATTACAGAACAAGGGTCTCTCAAGACACTGGACCTAGTTATAAAAGTAAGTGACAATCAGGAAGACTTAAGGGAAACGTGAGACATGAGAATAAATAACTGGATTACAGTATTGAGTGACTTTGGAAAGTTCAGACAGAACTCAAAGTGTATTCAGGCGACAGTAGGAGTCTGCTGTAGACCCTTAACAGAGAGCGTGCTCAGTGCTTATCGGCCGTGGTCCTAGCTCTCCAGGGCATTCCCTGGAAATCTTCCTTTTCAGAAATACTATCTTCCGATCTATTGTTAAGGCTCATTTTACCAGTTAGGGAACTTTTTTTTCACTCTGACTTTGGTGCCAATTAGTACAATTGAACCAATCTCCAGTCTATGCAAAATCTGTTATTCTTTACATACAAGCGGGTGACAAATTATTTTATCCCCAATCAGCAAATGCAGATATCAGTTGTGTTTTAATTTGACATTATGTAACTATTTTAGCCAACACAGTGTGTGCATCTTTGGATGCATGGATCAGTACTTTCTCCATTTTTAGATTTTCACCCAGTCTGCATGCTTATATAACTCAGAGTTGCTGAAAGGGACTGAAACCACTGATTGAAATATGTAGCACAGTGGAATATATAGGGCCAAATATTATGATTATAAACATATGAAAGCACAAGCAGTGCTTATGAGGGAGCTTTAGAGAGGAGGGGCTCTGTAACACCATGGTAGCAGCAAATGTCATCTTACCATTTATACAGGTTCTTGTAGATGCTTTCCCATATAGGGACCTTACAGAAAAATCAATATTAATTACATGTGTAAGTACTTTAATAATTTTGCAAAACATTTACTTCTTACCACTGCCAGTCATTGTGATGTCATGTGTGTTTTACCTCTTGCGGTCTACTCTACAACCTTCTGAGGTAGGTACCATCATCGTCACATCTCGCTGACGAGGGGACAGAAGCCCAGAGGGCCACTCACCCAAGTAGTCATTGGACAGCACACAGTGGACCTGCTTTAGAGCACAGGCAGCCTAAGTCCCAAGTTCATGCCTCTATTTGCCATCGTGGATAGCCCTGAGATGATGCATCAGTCCAGAAGCGTCTGTGGAAGCCATGCTGCATACCATCAGTTCCGTTCAGCAGGCATTTAATGAGCCCCTGGCCCTGTTCTTCTTGCAACCTGGTGGTACAAAGATAAGTAATACTAAAGCACTGCCACAGCCTGGCACGCTTTTGTTGTACCTGTTCTCCTAACCGGTACTTTTCATCAGAATGAGCAGCTGTAGTCCTGCTCCGAGGATCCCTTACTCAGAAGTCTCTCTGGCCGCCCTGGTGGAGGCTGTGTGACCAACCTAAACACAGTGGTTCAACAACATCTGCTTTCTTTGCACGATAATGTCAGCATCAGTAAATTAACCACAGCTCCTAAAATGGGTAGAGTTTTGTTACACTGCTGCTACGTACTCCTTTACTAACGTCATCCCAAAGGAGGTGAAGTGACGGCTCTGATGGAAAAATGTGGGAAAACCATGCCTTCTCTGTTCATCCCTTCCAGCTTTTCGAGGGAGTGACCTGCTGCTGGGGGCAGCTCTTCCGGCTCTTCAGAGATGGTGCTCCTCGGGAGGCGGGGCTACAGGGGCTGGGCAGCGATGCCCACTAGTTCTGAGATGCAGATGAGCAGATTAATCCGACCAACAGGCTCCAACCGTGGCCTCCAGCATGGCCTCTCTTGGTCTGCAGGGAGAGAAAGGGAGACTTTTTGTTGGGAAACCCACAGCCATTTACTAGATATAATTCTCCTCTTCGAAGGGGAAAACACAAACTGAGGAGTGAGCATCTGGAGCATAATTACCTACATAAACAATTGAAATTTGCATGTATGTATATATATAGACACATATTTAAGTGTCCATAAATATATGCATATATGTATGTGCGTGTATAGGTAGACAGATAGTCCTAAAAAACAGTAGCCAAACTCATACTTGTTTCTTTTCTAATAGTTGCAATAGCTTAAATTTTCACTTTCTTGCCCAGTATCACCAGCTATACTCTAACCCAGCAATTTTCAACCTTTTTCATCTTTTGGCACACATAAACTAATTTCTAAAATTCTGTGGCACACCAAAAAATGTTAGATATGTTGCCAGTCTGACAAAAAATATGTATCATTTTGATTCTTTCACACTGGATGGCTATTGCTTTGTTGGCTGTTGTAGTTTTTTTTTTTTTTAATCTGACAATCTAAAGGAAAAGAGGTCAGTGCCCTTGAGATTTTAAGTAGTCAGGTATTGCATGATTTAAAAAGTCTTGTGGCACACCAGTTGAAAATTGCTGCTCTAACCACATGATATCTGAGATCACTTGGGAATAGAGAAATTATTTGGTACAGTAATTACAGAAAAATATTTCTTAAATAAATGTAATAATTTCATTCTTTGTCACTAATATTTAGCATTTGACTCATGGTCTAACATTCGCCAAGAGATAAACCTACCTCTAGAGCTAGTCAGCTTTCAACGTCAGGGTTAAATCATTTCAATTTTAGTAGCAATGCCTAACTATGTTATAAAGTTTATAACTCATAACTTTTTAGTGGAATCATATAGAACCAAGACAAGCATCACAATTGTAGAAGAGGCCATTAAGTTGGCTGGCCAGGGAGAAAATGCCCAGGAATGAGCCCGCTTACACTGTGGGGCTGGTGAAGGATTTCGTGCTGTAAGGCCAGGGGAACATGGCACTCCACCTGCTTGCCTTAGTGAGGTGACTGCATTTAGCCAGCACTTAGGAAATTTATATTTCTCTATATAGCAGCCATGTAGCTATGTTGCAGATATATTGCAACCTGGAAAGACAAACGAGCAACATTGACTTCACCACTGATTTATATGTTGGTTATTACCTACAACATCTGTACTCCCAACACAAGTTGATTGCATTTGCTGTGATTTCCTGGTCACCATAAACGTCAACCTGGAAAGGACATAGTGCTCTTTATTTCTTACTTCTGAGAAGGCAAGCAACCGCCCGCCCCCTCCATTCAAGTTTAGTCCACTTTTACCTGTGGCAGCCTTTGAGAGTAGCTTGCTAGAGAGTTGAAAAGGTTAAGATACCTTTACTCGGCATTCTCAGGGAAAATAGAATTCTGGCATATTTGCCTTTCGAGTTTGTTTACTAGAAATGAAACACAAGACTGAGCAAAGATAAAGCCCCGAATGCAGTGAGGTTGTGTGAAAATAGGAGGTGTTTAATCACTGAAAAGACCAACTGTGTCACTTCCTTTCTCTCTCTGCAAATACAGGGTTGTTCCCTGTGGCATTTTTTTCCACTGTCCAGTCTGCACTAAAATGATACCAGATGTGGGCCGTCCAGCAGTATTTTTCTCATTTCTCAGCTGGGAAATCTGTTTTTGCTTTTTCCCACTTGATGAAAATGTTTCATTTCTTCCTAAAAGCAAAGATGAAACAAAACATAACAAATTGTTGTTGACTACAGCAAACCATGAATTAACCGTAATTATGCTCTGTATCTATTATTAAAGAAATCTTTATTAATATTAATATTTATTAAGTGGTCACTGAACAGGATGCCACACCAGTCTCAATTCAGTCTTGACATGTTAATAAACAGTTTAAAAGATTTCCAAAATTAATAACTTTCTATAAAGAAATCATTATATGTGTGTATGTATATATGTATATATAGTTATTTTACATAAACTTTGTTTTCCATAAGTCAAACTGACAAAATGTTTGACCTAAATGTTTCCCAATAAAGCAATTGTTACTATATGGTGAGACTACATCCAATATTTCTGTCTCATCAATCAGTAATAGGATACTTGAGTTGAGGATAGGAGTCTTGAAGAAAAGTGGGGAGTCCCCACGACCTGTGAATTGGGCCCCACGTTTACAAAGGTGTCAGTCATCAATATGAGTCTGAACTTAATTATTCAGTAAGCTCACATGCTCTGTCTTAAGAACACAACACATACTATATACCCTCGCATGAAGCAAGTGATATGACAGTATAATTTGGCACGAAAAAGTATAAGGCAGTGTTTAAGAGCAGAGATTTTACAAGAAATGAGAACTTCCCAAGAAGCTCAAGGAAGTATACGAATGAGATTCAGATTCGGATGAGTGGCGGTTCTGAGCAGGATGAGGGAAATAGATGGTTAGCTCAGGGCGATGCCAGTATTCATTTGCTGGGTACCATAGACTGGGCGGCTTAAACAACAGACATTTATATCCTCACTGTTCTGGAGACTGGAAAGCTGAGATCAAGGCGTCGGCAGGTTTGATTTCTCCTGAGACCTCTCTCCTTGGCTAGCAGATGGCTGGCTTATTAGCATGTCCTCGGGGTTCTTGCTCTGTGCCCCCACACTCCTGATGTCTCTTTTTGTATGTAAGTTTCCTCTGTTTATAAGGTCCCCAACCCGATTGGACTGGGGCCTCCCTAAGCAAACTCCTTTTAAGTCAGCCACCTCTTTAAGAGCTTTTTTTCCCCAAATGCAGTCACATTCTGAGGTACCAGGGGTCAGGACTTCAACATGTGTCT
>PVKM010045367.1:0-11987 GCA_004027735.1 Carollia perspicillata
GCCACCCAGCTAGTGCTGGACAACAAAGGGATGATTCTTCTAAGGCCCAGAGCTGATCAAGGTAGTGAGACAGACGACTAAGTCTGTAACCAAAACGTCCCCCGCCCTATATTCGAGCATCTTTCCCTGGTTTTTGTGATGTGTGCCTGTGGATGTGCATTTCCTATTGCCTTTCGAGAAAACAAATATTCCCAGCGTTAGAAGGCGATAAAATACATTTAACACTAACTCTTTACTAAGCATAGTTTAATCTTTCTCTGATGCAAAAAGCACTTTATAATGTTATGGTTCCACATCCTCTTCATTGTGAATGCCAGGTCTCATACTGGCTCAGAGTAGAAAGGACGGGGAACAAACACGTGTTCATAGAATCTCAGTTGAGAAGGCGAATTTGTGTTTACCCACACACCTCTCTTTATTTTAAGTCGTGTGTGGTTTTCCCGTTCTCATTTCTCCTGGACTCGCCCCTCCCACCCTGCTGTGAATACACACATCACTCTCTTGAGCTTCCTCAACAGAAATACAATTCCAGGCCTTCTCTGTGTGAAAACCATGACAAAGTGATTTTATAGCCAGTTTTGGAAGTGCCTGAACTTGACAACAATTGAATTTTATGACAACCTCTGCTTTTATGTCCCTGGCCTACTTTTATATCAGCATCTTCTTTTACCCCCAAACCTGAACAATTTCATATCTCTGCATTAGCAGAAAACAAATCCCTTTACCGGGAATACATTTTAATAGAGAAGACCGTGCATCGTTCAAATCACTAGTGCCTTGCCATCTTTATAATATTCAATTTCTCACTCACCAAGAACCAAAGCTTTTTTTTCTTTAGTGGTTTGTGTTCCTAGGGGTTGGGGAAGAATTAGTATTATGGAACTAAACCAGATTAAGGGGGAATGTGAATTAGATTTGGTAACAGATGGTGCTGTGGAAATTAAAGGTTCTTTGCGAATGGAAGCGACAGCAGCTTGTTCTCTCCGTCTCCCCTGTTCGTGAACTTGATAGACGGGTATAAATCACCACGGAGCCGGCTTGACAGCCAATTTCGAGAATTTGATCTGGTTAAAGACGCGGCTTTCCTGCTCCGCTCACCGAAACCTGCTTCTCTTTTGTTGTCGCGCGGCCCCTCGTCATACTCAGAAGAGCAGAGTCACCGGCCTCCCCTTGATGAATTTTGTCCCTGATTACAGTCTCAGCTTCAGGGCGTTAACTTCTTGTCATTCGGCCTCAACTTTTGTCATGGCTCTGAGGGAGTTTCCCTGCGTTCCGCTCAGGCCTACGCTCTTTTGTCTCTGAAGATGCTTCTCGTGGTCAGAAGTTGCAGTCAGGGGCGCTCTGAGCATCCTCACTGCCCCAAGCATCATTTTAAGGAGCAGGGCTCTCATGGATTATAGTAAAATTATCAAATCAGAAAAAAAAAGTTTAAAGGTGTTGGAAGTAGTTACCCAAAATAGCAGTGATTTCAACAAAATTGCCCAAGAAGGTGAGGGGCAGCACTTTGGGAGGCTAACAAAGACTATGCAAATATCTGCGCCATCGGCTAGAAGAAGCCCCACCTGGTAGGAGGACCGACCACAATGTGGCAGGTCCGGTGTGTATCTGTCGTCCTCGTGATGATTTAAGAAATCAAAGTGTAAACGCAGAGACTCCGAGGGAGAGGCTGGAACAAATTGCCTGGCCCCATTAAGGGCCGGCCCTAGGGTCTCAGAACCTCAGGGGACGAGGGCTGAGGTCTCCTCTGCACACATCCACGCGGCATTTGGGCTTGCGGCATATCAAGGAAAAGGAAATGGAAAAGAGGGAAAAATCACTCCAGAAATGAAGAGAAGATTCTTTGAGCCAGCCACTAACAGTTGGTGGAAATGAGGCCTCCTACTGGCACTCAAATCAAATATAACAACTCCCGGCTCCCCACTGCTTGCCGACAGCGTGGTGCCACGCACGGGGACAAACATTCACTTAAACACTGATTGCAGGGAATTGCCCTTTCCGCCAACGCCTCCCACCAAAAAGACGTAATGAGCAAAGGGAGAACTGCTTCCCAGAAAAACCGAGAGGCCTGCTCATCTGTCCGTGTGGAGGCCACTGGGGAGGATTCCTCCACTCCACGTGGCTGCCGCGGTTTCACTGTCGTGCAGCAAGTTGTTTCTGTAATTGCTCCTTTTCGTGCAGTGCACACCGAGCACACACATATGCAGACATGCACACATAGACACACACAGACACAGGGACACACATTTATACAGACATACAGACAGGGACACACTCGCATATAGATACATACATGCACACACAGGGCATATACGTATGTACACATAGAGAAACGCGCAAACACAGAGAGACATACACTGACACACATACACACTATGCAGGTGCACACATACATGTGCACACGCAGAGAGACATTCACATGTGCACACACAAAGACACAAATACACAGGCATTCATGCACTGATGCATATACACAGACACATGCACACACAGAAACATACATACACGTAAACATGCATACAGAGACACAGAGAGGCACACTTGTGTACGCAGAAACATGCCTACACATGTACACAGACATGTGTATACAGACACAGAGAGACACACAAATACGCAGACACATGCAGATATGCACACACTGACACACACATACACAGACACACACCATCACAGCCCTGAGTGGCTGCTGAGTCTGTAGCCCCTGCAGAAATGGAAATCTGGGGGTGCAATTCAGTGCAGCAGCCCCTGCTCTCTGGTCTCATTTAAATCCCAGGCCGGTGGGGTCTTCACTTGAATAAGATACAGTTTTTCAAAAATGACAGAAGTGCCTTTACAAAGCATGTAGGCGAATTCCCCTCATTGTACAAATGAGGAGGACATGGAGGGTCAGCATGGCACCATGCCTTGTCTCCGGTCCCCCGGCGCTGGGCTGGATTCTGGCCCTCACGTCTGCTGCCGTGTCCAGGGCTGTTCAGAGGGCAGGGTCCTGGGAAAGGGGAGAAAAGACAAGTGAGCTGAGGGAACTCAGGTGCCGTGCCTCTTTCTTCTTTGATCAGTTTTTCAGAATTGCAAAGAAGATTTAGAAATCTTTCTCTGCATATGTGTTTCAGGGCCTTTGAATGAGAAACAAGAAGCAACTCTTTCCGATACTCCAGGTCTGGCCATTGGCTTTGCTGGAGGCTGTCTCACTGCTGAATAATCCGTTTTACAACACCTGGTCAGCCACAGAGCAAATCTGTTGTCATTTCCGTGGCCTGAATTAACTGTGTGTGTGTATGTTATTTTGTTTTTCCTGGCCTGCAGATAGCGGCCCGTGTGTTTAAGCTTCACCTTCGCTTCAAGCTGCTAGCTCACTGTAATGTTTAAAAAAGAGAGATCAGAGGAGGAAGTCTTTGGGTGCATAATTAGCCGATCTCCCTTCCTCCATGCCTCCCTCACTCCTGCTTCCGCTGAACAACACCTGGTATCGAGAGAATATAACCGTGACCTCTGCCGATCCTCCCAGACCAGCTGCACTTGCTTCCAGATGTTAACTAGTGCAGGCTAAGCTATTAAGTCTGAAGTATAAATACAGTTCCACTGCCGTCCAACAGGGAAAGGTGTGGGTTGTTGTCTCTCGTGGCATTGTGAATCTCTCTTGACTATAAAATGTTCCCGTGCCCCGGAAGCCGTCCTTATTTTAACCACGATTCCTTCTCAGTGTTTAGATTTTCTCCCCACTGCATCTCACCCATTCTTAGGGTATGTGTTTGAGTTCCACTCCAGTGAACTGGCCAGTCTCCATCGAGGCTGCTGGCTTATTGGTCATTGTAATTGCTTTCGCAAAACACTGTCTTAACGAGTAAAGGGTGACGTCAACACTGTGATCTCCATATCTTCCCATCACCCCCCGACAGCATTCTTATTCCTGCGTTGGTGCAGCACACAGATTAGGAAGGGGAATTCAGGCAGGCTGAGCTTTCACTGACCTGGATTTGATTTGTGAACTCCCTCACCGAGGAGTGTGTGTAACGCATGTATATTCCATTGTAATTTGTAAAGACCAGCGCGGAGACTCGGTCCGAGTTGGATGTCTGTTTACGTCTCCTCTGGCGAGATGGTGCGGGAAGGTCTTCGTTTAGCTGTCAGTCCCCTCCTATCGTGTTGGCTTTTCTCCTTTGGTGGGCTCCTTTGACTGCTTGAAAATGGAATTGTCTGAACACAAGCAAACTTTATTGATCCATATTTCTGTTTGAAAGACCAGAGATTTGTAGAAGTCGGAGACTATTTCTTTTCCCTGGAAAGCTTACTACAGAGAAGGCCTGCTCATGGCACAGTAAATCTCAGAGACCGAATAAATGTTGCCCTCAGCATATATTGTACGCTTCCTTTCGGTGATTTATCTCACGTGGCTTTTCACCCCACACGACCCTTCCTTTCTGGCAGTGACCCCCACCTCGTGCCCAGGGCCATGTGACTACTCCCTGGGGACAGTGACTACCTGGCCGACACTTAGGCACTTACTCCCTAGGTTGGTTGATGTTGGGTGCACCATTCAAAGCCCTTCTGTTCTTAGGCTTTTGGCCCCAGGAGAGGAGCTGGGTAAGGAAAGGAATATTCTTAGGGCTCAGAGATAAAATGTTTGCTTTACGTCTGTGGTGCATCCGAGTTTCTGACTAGGCATTTCTTGACATTCTCTGTTACCATCCCCCAGTGTCATGGAGTTGGGCAGTTGTGAGGATATAGTTAATTAAGTTGCATTAGGGCAAATATACACACTTGTTAAAACACTTAATTTGCCTCAATAATATTGATTACATGGCAGAAGTTTGCTTAAACTAAGTGGTATTTTCCCCCTACTGTTGCAGTCCTTGAATGCAATCTGTATAATAGCTAATAGCCATCATCAGTTAAATATCATGTTAGTTATAAAGTAATGTCATAAGAATTGATTTGAACTTGGCAATGGAGGAGAGCTCTCCCTTCAAAGCTGATGTAGATGATTAGCAGGAGTTTTAAGCGGAATCATGGTGCATATAAACCATGTATATTTTATAGACTTGTAGCTACTCTGTATTACATGAGTGCCCATTATAGTAAAGAAAAGCTCAGACAGTTAATTATGCAAAACATCATGTATGCAATTACCCAGCATTATTATGCATTTAATAGTTTTATTGATCTGGTGGCAGCTCGCTTACTGTACTTAGAGCTATAAACAAGGGATGCTCACCCCCAGATTGAAGCAGGTCCAAGAAAGCAAGCTGAGGGTGAGTTACACTTCGAAGCACCTAGGCCTCAGGTCAGATCCTGAACTACAGACACCATCGGCCATTAGACTGTACAGTGACACGTCCCGATATCCCCGGGCCATGTTTTTCCCCCATTAATAAAGGTTTTTCAACAAGGAAGCGTCAGAAATCCCCTAGCCATACAAATGTAAGCAACCACGGTTCTGTACCTCTAAAGTAGCCTGGGTCACTCAACAAGGCCATCGGCAGTGACCTCATGCGTAGGACTTAGTCAAGTGTCTCTAAGGCACTTTCTAAGACATACATGCTTTTCACACCCCCAGTCCCGTTAGGTTGCATGCTTTTATTAGTCAGTTTCTCTTGCTGTCTTTCTGGGCTTTCATGGCTGAGAGTGAATATTCTCCATTTCCCTTCCTTTGTGTTAGACACAGTGGAAAGGCAGAATCATAGGCATTGGATGCCTATGGTCTCTCTGTCAGACTGGACAGCCAACCATCCTGGTTTGCCGGAAACGGATGGGTTCCCGGGACATGGGATTTTAGTGACTAAATCAGAACAGCCGACCAACTGAAGGTCATGACAAAACTGATGAAGAAAAACACCACTGCCCTCTAGAACCCTAAAAGCAGATGGGGTCTAGGAGAGATCCTGCCCGGCCATGGTTTAGTCACTAAGGTATGAAGTTATGCAGGGTGAGGCAAAAGGAGGGTTACAGTTGCTCGTATGGAAAACAGTACGGTAACGAATACACAATCGTGTAAGAATGAACTCTGTGTTTTGTGTACTCACCACTGGAACCCCCCTTTCGCCCCACCCTGTATCCGCGGGCATTCTTTTTAATGACTGCTCAGGAATGACTTGCCAGTCTGTGGTCCAGTTGTCCAGAATTTCCTTTTTTCGGTGTAGTGCACAGCCTTGCGCGGAACCGGGAAAGCGTTCGGCTTGCATGGGAGCTCTGATTTGTTACTTTAGGGAGCTGGCCCCTTGTCCCCACTCTGCTTAGCTGTCTCTGCCTCCTGTCAGCAACTCAAGCACCCGCTTGGCGGGGACCTGTTTGCTTGCTCTTCTTGAGGGAGTCAGTGGGAAAGGGTCTTTAAGACGAAGTGCATTTGTCCAGAGACTCCAGAAACAGCATTACTAGATCCCGGCGCCCCTGTTCCGCAGAAATCTGTTTCAGTAGCTGGGCCTCAGTGCTTATTTAAAAGGGCATCAAAAATGACCCCGAAGTGTGTGTGCATACCTGTGCACACGCATTTTCATCTTCCTGGGCGTGCGGGTCTGGATTTACAGTTCTTTCTTTACAGTCAACGATCGCCTTGCATTAGGTTAACCAGGCAGACCTTAAGATATTTCTTATGAAAAGCAAAAATCCTTTCTCTTCCTTCCCCAACTAAGCCAGTGTACCTTAATGCAATGATGATATGTTAGAGCCAGCAGTTGTCAAAGCAGCGTATTACAGCGACGCCGTAATGACACCCTGTCTCTGTAAAGTAGTCATGTTTTCTCAAATCACACGTTGCACAGTTGATTTCTGACATGACACTTCATTCGCTTGCTTTCCCTTTCTTTGGCATCACTGTCCTCTGACAATAGCAGCTGGTGCCCATTTTGTTCCTAAGTGATTCACATTTTGCCACTTTGGAGTGCAATTATTTGAAGCAGCGAGAAGAATGCTCTCGTGGAGGAGCTGCCTGGAGCGGGACCTCTCGGGCTGCGGAGGAGCCGCCGGGGTCCCAGGCTCAGGAGCCTGGGCTGCGGGGAGCTGCGACTTCAGTGTTGGGGGTTTATTTCCTAAAGCAGTAAAAGAAAACAAAATAACCTGGTAAAAGCTTATTATTTTTTGAGCACAAGTACTTAAATATTTTATCTAGTGATTTCAGAAGGTAGAAGACTAACAAATGCTCATAGATTCATTCTTACTCTGAATAGCTAAGTGATTAGGTGATTAGTGATTCTCTCTCTCTCTCTCTCCCCCTCTCCCCCTCCCCCCTCTCTCTTCCTCCCCACCCCTTTCTCTTCTTGTATTTAAAAACTTCCATAAAAATTTGGATAAAAATTGATAATATGTTTGGAATTTATAATGATGGGCGGTACTCTTAAGGAAGAAAATAAAATAGTGACTTGCTTAGTTGTCATTTATTGAGCCCGTTAAGGTGTGTGTCACTGATTTAACTATAATAAAAGTTTCAAAAATCCTTGCCCCGTGTTACAAAAAGGAAAAGCAAAGAACACCTGTGTACATATGCTGCTTATGAAAATTTAGGCACTGTTTTTGGTTTTTTTTTTTGGTTTTTTTTCAGTAGGAACCTGAAGTAGCAAATAAACTGGAATTTGGCATGAAATTCAAAAGATGAAATTTAGCTGATTATTAAGACCATTAAGATATTTTGATGAGTGGGATAATAATATATAAACCAATGGAATTTTATGGTAATCCCAGCATTTGCCATGAAAATATTGGCTACGCTTTAGTATCTCCTGGGCAGAAGTGGACAACCCCAGGCATGAATATCTGTGGGCAGACACTCACCGTGACTCACTCAAGATCACACAGTTACCTGCATCTAGCGAGAATCCCAAAAAGCAATCAGGCTGGCTTGATAATTATAATATAAATTGAATATTAACTTGTAGATTGTCTTGGACTCTTATTCTTTCTTTCTCTCTGTTCATGGAAACATATATACAGAATTAATTAACTTTCAAAAATTATATTTTTATGTAGTCCGGCAACCGAGAAGTTTTATTTGCCTGATCCTTAGTGTCTCATACCAAACATAAAGTTCGCCTTAGCTACACACAGGCGAGGCCAGGCGACAAGAGCCTGGGATGGAGCAGGAAAACCAGAAATATTGGAGACATAGCTCAAGATGCCGGAAATGCTTTTTTAGAGCACTGAAATTTCCCTGGGAAATTCTCGGGAAGGCTGTTACTGATCCCCTAAAATGTAGTTTCTTATACAGAAATGAACATTTTTTTTTGACATAGTTCTTCCCCGCCCCCCGTTTGTTTTTGGGGTTGTCACTCAGAGAAGGTTTTTGGAAAATTGCAGCCTTGCTCCCTGGTGCTTCTCGTCATTTCTCATAAAATAAAGTCAAGTCAACTACGCGAAGGCTTTAAAATAAATATTCCCCAGAGTTTTCAGCATGTTATTTCTATTCATAATTCTTAACTAAATTCAGATTTTTATTAATCCAGTGTGCCCGAAGATTTCTGCATTGAGAGCGCAGTGTGGACCCGGGCTTATTCTCTTTGGCTGCAGATAAAGCCATCATCTTGAAAATGGCTCTTTCTGACAAAAAGGTGTTCTTTTGAAATAAAGTCTTATTCACTACATTCCTCTTAGAGTTAATGTGAATTTTAGTGCCTCTAATTTTAGATTGAAGTGAAGTCTAGAATAAAACCCACCAGCTGACAATTGAATTTATAGATAGTTGTGAATATTTCAGGCTTGAATAATAGAGCTATAGGATTTCAGAGACAGAGAGGGAGAGAATTAAGACCCACTGTAGTTTTAGGGTATAATGTAATGGCGTCTAGGAAGTGTTCAGGGTAATGAGCTAGGTGGTCCTTGGGAGACCACTGTATTCTTCCAGGGATTCTGCTCAGGTGTTGCTCCCACAATGGAGAGGGGTCTCCACAGGGACAGCCCTCAGCTGGCGAGGTGGCCCCTTGGTCCCCTTTCTGCTCGTGGTTGAGCTGTGGATGGAAGAGATCTCCATATGTGACGCTGCACCCCCGCTTGCTGGGTCATTTTATAGAAATCAGTGAAAGCCTTTGAAATCTCTCTCTTGGCATCAAGACATGCCTGCACTGGACTTTGGGGTCAGACCTGAGTTCGAATCCCAGCTCTTCCAATTTCTAGCTGCATGACTTTCAGGAAATTGCTGAGGCACTGTTTCCGAAGATACAATGTACCTCCTCTAAAGGTTGTCTTGAGGATTAAACCTGGTGATATTTTGAAAAGTGCTCAGCCTAGTGCCTGGCACCGAATAAGCACTTGATAAATGGCGACTCTGCTAGTCTTATGTTAATTGGGCAAAAGGTATTAATTAAGGAGGTTGTTCATGTCTGAAAAGAAACATGTGCAACTTAAAATAATTAAAACATTGTAATAAAAGCAGGCGCACTGAAGCTTTAAAATAAATCCAGTTTGCTTGCATTCATTCACAGCTAAAGTGGCCAGACCTTGCGTAGGAGGAGATAGTGCCCCTGTCCAAAGACTTCCCTGGCATGTGGAACTCCCTGAGTATCCTTGTGTCCATTCAGGTTATTGCCCAGTTACAGACATTTTGGAGGGGTAGCTGGCTGGGGACTCCCAATTTTTTAGTCACTCTAACAATAGGCATTTGACACATACGCACGAAGGGACTTAGGACATAACTGTTCCCTCTGTGGGAGGGTCGTATCTGGCCTCGATCCGTAAGCAAGTGTTCTGAAAACTTTAGAAGTCGGTGAGTAAAAGTCTGGGGGAGAGAAAACTGGGGAAAGAGTGACCATAGATGATACAAGAAGAGAGAGAAAGAAAAAAAGAGGGCGTGAAGAAAACATGGCACATAGTTTGTGATGAGGATGCTCAGAGTGGCTCTCCTCTGGGGGTCGGGGAGGGAATTCAGAAATGGTGCCGGTGGGCAGACGCGGGAGAGTTAATTGTCGTAGCTGTGAGAAATTCAGTGCCGGAGAGAGGAAGGGGGGACAACCATGTTTTAGTACCCTAATAACTTCTAGCTCCAGTCTCAGATCATAATGTATGTGCGAGCGGTCCGGTAATTATAAGGTAATAAGTGAAGTGTGGTGGGTGAGTGCTCTAAATTAAAAGGGATTTGCAGGGCTGTTGTAAGTCAGCGCCGACCCGCTTTCTTTCAAACGTTGACTTGAGGTAAGTGCTGAGCCCTGAGCGCAGGCAGGGAGAGAGGGGGAGCGATCTATTAATTACAGCACTCATTAACAGTGACGGGGACAAGCCACAGACGCAGGAGGACAGGGCACCCTCCTTCAGGCTGGCGAGGGGACGATGCTTTCTTTTGCTCGTTCTTGTGGAAAGGACAACATAGGTGGGGTGGCCAGATCTTCGGGGGGCTTTCTCCTTCCTGTTTGCTTTTCTCACATCTCGATGCTGCTGAATTTTAGAGAGCCAAACACAACGTCCAGTGTGCAATACGTTGGTTGAGAGGCAGATTCTTGCTCTTGACACGGTCTTGTGGAACATTCCTGATGGGAAATTCCACGATTTTCTTCATTTTAAAGTAACAGAACAGTGGGGGAAGGGAGACGTGGAGGGGAGCGGGAGGTTTGTGCAATGGTAACAACATACCACTAGATTTATAGTGAAAAAGATCATTGCACCCAATTGGCTTTACTGTGACGACTCCCCCAAATTTGGGTGAGTGACGGAGACCCTGTGGGATTCCCATAAACCACCTTTCCATTCCAAAGCAATTGTCTAAGTCCCTTTCTCAGCGGTCGCCTCTTCTTTCTGTGGTACCCTCTTAGACGGTCCTTAGAGACTGTGCTACAAAGGGTTTTGCACTATGGCTAAGCGGAAAGGCAAGCAGGGCCAACTGTATCTTTTCATCGAATTACCTTTTCAGAACCAGTATCCCTTAGGGGTCCCACCAAGAAAGGTGGGCAGTAGAATTTCACATTGATGTCTCTCTACACTGCTCAACATCTGTGAACTAGAACCCTTTAAATAAATGAGCGAAGCAACGGAGGCTGTATTCCCTGTCTGTCTCAGATCAATAAAAGACCCAGCGATGCTCATGGAAGCGTGCTGGCCAACAGTAATCTCAAAGCCAAACACTCATCTGTTCAGCCCTGAAAACAAAAGTCTGGTTCTGCTCACAGTAAAGTGATGGCAGAATCCAAAAGTGGAAAGGAAAAGGAGAGTGAAAACAAATGTAATTTTAGCCATGACGTGGACTTTGCCAGTCACTCTCCCTCCATGGGTAAATTTAGAATCTAGAGGGTTGAGTTCGATGTTGGCGCTGGTTCTCCAGGAGAAAGGTAAAATAGAAGGGATCGGACCTGTTGGAGCTTTTGCTCGTGGCCATCTGGGCACTTTAACGGAACCCTGTCACGCCCGTATGCTGATCACCTTCTTGTACAACAGGGGCTATTGACGAGCATGAGTGATGGCAGGCCATGCTCTCAAAGGGCAGTGTCTCACATACAAAGTCTTCTGGGGTTTTTTTTTTCCCCTCATTTTCTTCTTCCCTTTCACCTTCTCTATTTTGTTTCACCTTCTCTTTGTTTCTGCCTTTTTTGACCGCTGTGTTTGACTCACTCTCCTCTTGTTTCCCCTCTGTCTGTCTCTCCCCGAATCGCAGGCTTCTCTGCAGAATGTCCAACAAAGATCGACACATTGATTCCAGCTGTTCGTCCTTCATCAAGACGGAACCCTCCAGCCCGGCCTCCCTGACGGACAGCGTCAACCACCACAGCCCCGGTGGCTCCTCGGACGCGAGTGGGAGCTACAGTTCAACCATGAATGGTCACCAGAACGGACTTGACTCGCCACCTCTCTACCCTTCTGCGCCGATCCTAGGCGGGAGTGGGCCTGTCAGGAAACTGTATGACGACTGCTCCAGCACCATTGTTGAAGACCCCCAGACCAAGTGTGAATACATGCTCAACTCGATGCCCAAGAGACTGTGCCTGGTGTGCGGCGACATCGCTTCTGGGTACCACTACGGGGTAGCGTCCTGTGAAGCCTGCAAGGCGTTCTTCAAGAGGACGATTCAAGGTGAGTTTGGGACC
>PVKM010045368.1:0-11979 GCA_004027735.1 Carollia perspicillata
TCAGGCACCAGGTGCTGCTCAGGAGCAGCCAGGGGTGGGAACAGCTGCTGAGTCCACCAAGGGCTACTGCTGGTACAGCTGGTAACAGGGCCAGACTGGCCCAAGGAAAGGGGGAGGGGACGGGCTTCATGCAGGGGCAGCCCTGCCGGGTCCTGGGGACGGGGGTAAAGGGCCCAAGAGGACCAGGAACCGCTGTGACGCTTACACCCTGGGCGCAGGGGAAGGCCACATGCCAGCACCAGCAGAGGACACAGGAAGCCAGTCACTTTTCCATTTTTTGACCGTAATGGTGCCAGGAGGTGGTCAGAAGCCCAGGACTGAGCTGGGCAGACAGTTCAGGAACTGTCTGAGCAACAGGCAGAAATGGGAGACAAAGGGGAACGGGGAACCAGACCCAACTGCACCTCGTGCCTCAGTTTCCTTATCGGTCGAGTTAGGAGACCCCTGGAATCCAGCCCAGAGTGCCGGGCCCACACTGGGACTGTGGGCTCTGCTCTGCCTGCCTTTCAGAACTGCCCTCCTCTGTCCCACGTGACTCTCCAGGGGTGGGTATGTGGCCTAGCGCACAGGCGGCAAACACAAGGCCCGGGCCCGCTACCTTGTCTTATCCGGCCCGGCACCTCGTTTCTACCCGGCGGCAGCACCAAGCTCTCGCTTAACCGTTAAGGAGCAGTTACGTTTTTACAGTCCTACAGTTACATTCGGGCGAGGCTGATGTGGCCCCTGGTGAAAATGAGTTTGACACCCCTGGCCTAGCGTCTCACAGTTGTAGGATGGGGCTGGGACCCAGGACGGGTCCTGGGGGCCGCCGCTGCCTCCGAGCGCCCAGACCCCCGAGGTCGTGCCGGGAGGAAAGGCCAGCGTTCTCCTGCCAGAGACCAAGGCCCTGACCCAGCCGGCCTGGAGCCTGTCTGCTCTGGACTTTTGGCTGCGAAGTTTGGCTGAAGCCAGTTGACACTGAGTTTCTGTCACTGGCCACTGTCTTGCTTCCTACAGCAGGTCTTCAGTAAGGGACAGTGGCTCCCACTTTCTGAAAACGACAGAAGCTACACTGGATATCCTGGAGCGGGGGGTGGGAATGACAAAGGAGCCCGATGAAGAACACACAAAGTCGGGGAGGAGAAAAGAGCTCCTCAGAGGCCAGGCGGGCAGGACTGCGAAGAGGGAGAGGCACCCACAGCCCACGCCACGGGGCTACGTGAGGCCTGAGGCACAGGCCACCGGGTACCAGGTATGATGTCAGGAAGGTTATCACTGGACATGTTGGGACTACGACCCCCACCGAGCAGCAGGCCTGCAGGGCCCCCTGAAAACCAGCAGCAGGCACAGGACGTGTCCTGAGCCACCCTGGGTCTCAGCCTTCACCTCTGTTAAATGGGTATGAACTTTCCAGCCCAACAGGACCTTCCTGGGCAGGTATGAGACCCGAGAGCCACAGGCAAGTGCCGCGTGTGACATGGTGGATCAGCAGGGGAGAGAGGACAGCTGGAAACAGAGGTCCCCGCCGACCAAGGAGGAGAGCAAGTCCAGTGACAACTGGGAGAATTCCAGGAGCCCAGAGAAGGCAGAACAGCGACCAAAGAGGGAAGCTTGTACAAACGGGCCCTGCACCAAGAACTGCTTTCCCTCTGTGTGCAAGGCCGCCGCTGCCGCCTGCCTCCCACCCGGGCACAGTGGAGGCCGGCCGCCACTGCAGAGGGCGCTCACAGGATCACCCCGCTGCAGAGCAGGACAGGCCGGGCCTCCAGGGCACAACGTCACAGCGGGGGGAACTGGCCTGAAAACTCGGGCCCCCTCCCACCCATGGGCAAGGAGAAAGGAGCTGCACCTGCCCCCGGAGCTAAAGCCCCACTAGAGGCGGAGGGTGTAATCATGCCAGTGGTGAGGCGGGCACATTCCCATCCAAGCCGTTTGTACTGCACGTTTGTAACCCTGAGATTCAGAACCCCAATACAAAGCCCCTTTAGCACCCACAAGGCCTGCAGACGACCCCCACCCACCCACTGCCTCTCCCTGCCCTGCAAAGGACGTGGGGTTCCCTGATTAGGTGGCTAGACCTCCTCTGGGACCCGTGTGTGCAGATGGACAGACTGTTCCCACTGCCTCAGATGCCACTCAGCATCACGGCCTGGCCCAGACTCGAGGGCAGCTCCTTGGGTCCCCCGCCCTCAGAGCCCCCACGCCGCAGCACCCCAGCTCTGAGCCCAGACACGCAGGCTGCCCAGCTGAAAGTTCCACGGCGGACATGAGTGCCGGCCACGGTGCAGGCAGCTCTCCTCCCCCGGGGCACTCCCCTGGACTCTCCCACCCCGCGGTTGCGCAGACCTGTGTGCCTTGCTTTGGCCCATGTCACTTCCAAGTAGCAGCACTCGACTGCCAGTGCCCAACTCTCAGCCAGTCCCCCTGGACCTCGGCGACAGGGAGCTCAAGGACAGGGATGACTCCCAGAGCCAGCCCAGACCCATTCCTGGAAAGAAACCTGGCCGGGCGGCAATGAAGCCAGGCTGGGAACCAGACAGGAGCTATTAAAAGGACCTTCAGCCTTGATGGGAGTGGTTCAGTTGGCTGGGCGTCGTCCCCAAGATGAAAGGCCGCCAGTTCGATTCCCAGTCAAGCCACATGCCTGGGTTGCGGGTTCAGTCCCCAGTCAGGGCACGTGTGTCCCCAGTCAGGGCACGTGTGAGAGGCAACCGATGGATGTTTCTCCCTCACACCTCTGCTCCTCTCCCCTCTCTCTCCCTCCCTTCCCCTCCCTTTAAAAAGAAATGAAGTCTTGTAAAAAATAATTAAAAAGTAGGACAATTAGTAACACCTGCAGACATCTTTGATCGCCAGAACCAGGAAAAGTTCTACTGGTTTCCAGAAGGTGACGGCCCTACGATGCACGGGACAGCCCCCTAAACAAAGAATTGTCTGGCCTACGCCATCCACAGTGCCGAGGTTGAGGAATGCAGGTCACAGAGGAGCACCACTGAGCCACCGGGGGGAGGACACCTGCCTGGAGAGTTGCCCGCTCCAGAGTGAGCTCTGAATGGGCTGCAAAGTTGCAAACCTCTCTGGGCTGCTTTTATTGCAGACTAACCCGGCCTATCTTGACTGATAAATGCTTCTTGGGGAAACAGGGCTTGTGCCCCATCTATATACCCCAAATTATTTTCTGTTTACCCTCACCCAAGGACATGCTTACTGATTTTAGGGAGAGGAGAAGGGAAAGAGAGAGAGGGAGAGAAACATTGATATGAGAGAGAAACATCAATCACTGGCCTCTCATACACGCCCAGACCGGGGACCGAACCTGCAACCTAGGCATGTGCCCTGAACCCTCAACCGTTGGGGTTATAGGATGGTGCTCCAATCAACTGAGCCACAAAGGTCACCCCAAATTCTTGTAATACCTGACATGTGGCATTTGGAGGTACAGTATAAGGCATCAGGGGTGGGGGGGTAGTACCAATCCCTTTCATGAAACCCTCCCATGAGGAGCCCTGTTCTCTGAACACCCCCAGGGCCGACACAGCTCTGAGCCTTTGCAAAGCCGCTCCCTCTGGGAGAAAGCCCTCCCTCCCTGGCAAAGCCCCACCACCCGTCAAGAGCAGCTCGCAGGGCAGGGCGCTCTCACGGAGAGGCTGCTGCCCGGCCCCTCCCAGGGCAGCAACGACGGCCCTTCAGCCATTCGCCCTCTGACACTTCGGGCGGCTCTGCGGTCCGCTGCCGACCCTGGGCCCCCGAGGCCGGAGACTGTGATCCTTACGAAGCACCCCATGCCCACCGCAGATCCCACATCCGGCCGGCACTCTGCACCTGCCGAGTGTCCCAGCCTCCTGGGGCCAGGCCGGGGCTCCCGTCCTGAGCCGTCCCTGTGGGTCTGCTCCCTGGGCAGCCTGGTTCACTTGCTGGTAAGTTTCATAATTTGGATTTTCTTCCTATTAACAGTGCCAGAAACTGAAATGGCCCGATACAGAGGCAACATGTGAATAGAATTTTAGAGCCAGCACCAACATTTGAATTGTTTGAGCAGCTCCAGGAAGGAACCAGGTACACTGGACATTGCCTTACATCTTCCCTGTTTGGGGTGGGGGGTGGGGGACAGTGACACCCTTTCCCTGACTAGGGAGTCACCAGATCCTGTGACTGAAGATATCCCCTACACCAGGTGCCCCACCTGGAGGAGGGAGAGGAGGGCGGGCCACCAGCGCCCACGGTGCAGACGCAGCATGAGTCAGGGTGCTCCTCCAGACCCCTATCAAGCCCACGGGGTTGGGAAATGGCTTCTCCGAGCTTCCCAGGGTGTGGCAAAGGGACTCACCTTCCCAGCACCTCCAGGGCCGAGAGGCCTTTGCTGCTGAGGCATCTTTAAACGCCCTCAACATCAAAGACAGGGAATCGGAGGCACGGGTGGGCTGGGGATCACCCACGGGTGTGTTCTGCTGCGTCCACGGTGTCTGTCGCCCTTTCAGACTGGAAAGCACCCGGACCTTCTTCAGCTGGACGCTAATGTTGACATTCCCTGAAAGGGCCCTGGGCACACGGCCCCTTTGAATATAAAAACTCTCTACTTGGACGTCTTTTTAAGACCTCTGCAACCCCCTTGCGGGTACTGCCATTCTTCCTTCTCCTACTGAGGGGTGAGCCCCAAACTGCAGGGAGGAGGGAGGGTGTTACAGGAGCAGCCGAGGCACAGGGGCTGCAGGAAGGGCTGACTCCAGCCTCCCACCACCTCCGGCTGTCAGCCTCCCGCCTGGGGGCTCGTGATTCAGTCTGTTAATGATTCAGTCTGTTCGCTCCCCGGCAGCTTCTCACTCCCAGGAACGCAGTCATGTACCATCAGCCTAAAGAAGCCAGGTGAGCTGGAGCGGGAGGGGGATGACAGGAATTCCTGCACTGACATTTCCCTCCTTGGGACCCATGCGGGGGGGCGGAGAAGCCTGCCCAGGAAGGTCTGAATCATTTTTCAGCACCTGTCCTCAAGGTCCCAGAAGCTCTTAAAATAACTGCGCAGGTGTGTGTGTGTGTCCAGCCTGCCTTTTGGGAGGCTGTGCGCCACAGTGGGTCAAACGTCCCCATCCACCATGCCCACTAACCTTCCCTCACAACTGAAAGCCCCTCCTGGCCTGAGGGTCCCGTGAGCCCCACAGTTTGAGGGGCGGGGGGTGTCTCCGACCACACAAGCACGGCGCTCCCTGTCTGACTGTCATCAAGTATTTGCTGGGCTTCTCTGTCCAGGACTGCACTGGCCCAGGAGATGCACAGACCAGCCATGCCTTCCCACTCCAAGGCCAGCTGGCTCCACCGAAGGCCATGTCCCTCTGACCCTGCCAAGCGGCTCTAAGCAGCTAACGACTCTCCCAGCACCCATGCACACGAGCGTCCACAGAACCCAGTCTGCCCCCGTGAACAGGCCCAGGGGTGCCAGGCCTCAGCCCCAGCAGCCTTTCCAGATGCCTTGGGCTCCGGACTCCAGAGAACAGGCAGCGACTTCGCCTGGTGCCCCTGAGACCCCCAGATTTCAGGGAGGCTTCCAAAGGCCCAGGCACAACCTAACCAAGCCAGAGGCAACATCAGAAATTCCTGGGCCTGTCCTCCCCAAGCACGGGGGAGAGGGACAGAGGAGGGGGCCGGAGGGCCTGTGAGCGGGCACTCCGAAGGTCAGCTCAGCATTATTTCAACAGCTGCAGGAGAGAGCAGCACTGTCCTATTTTTTTCCAGTGAGGAAATTCAGAGAAATTAAGAAACTCGACCAAACCTTATGCTAAGTGAAATAAGCCAGACACAGACACACAAATACTATATGGTAACACTTATATATGTGGAATCTTAAAAAAATGAGCTGAACTCCTAGAAACAGAGTAGAATGGCGGCTGCCGGGGGCTGGGGGCGCGGGAGATGGGGAAGGTGGTGACGGTGCAGACCTCAGCTCTGAGCCTCGCAGGGCCTCAGGGTCCAAGGGAGGACGTGGTCACCCCAGTGGACGGTACCGAATCCTATCACCGAAACTTGCTGACAGAGGAGTGTTTCACCAAAAAAATAAAAATAAAGCAGGTACATATGTAAGGGGACAGGTGACTTAACTCGATGGGGAGAATCCGTTGGTGACGTGTACACTCAAGGTGTGTCCAGAGGTGTCCAGCCAGGCACTATGACAAAGGCAGCGATTTACGGAAGACGACACAAGGTACAAGAAACACTGTGCACAGGACAATGATGCCTCAGTCCCCTTTTCGAAGCAGCCGCCCTGGGACCTCACCCAGTTCTCCCAGTCGCCACCAGCCGCCCCATCCTGTTTTCTTGAATCTCACTGATGGTCTGAAATCTCTTCCCTTTCAAACGTGATTTTAGTTTTGGGAAAGCCAGAAGTCGCAGGGCGCCAAATCTGGGCTGTAGGGGGAAACTGAGTCACCTGGGTGATTTGACGTTTCACCAAAAAACTCTGCACGAGATGTGATGCATGAGTGGGTGCGCTGTCATGATGAAGCTGCCAATCACCAGCTGCCCATAGCTGTGGCCTCCTGAACCATCCGAATAGTTTCCATGGAGGAATTTCCAGCTTAATGCAAAATCTGATACAGATTCATTGCTCTACTCACTCCAAGTCACTTTGACTGCGACGGCCACACAGGGCACATGCTCACTCAACAGCGTGTACCACCCCCACTGACTAGTGCAGGGAAGCCGTCACTGTTCACACATGCGCATTCCAGTCCACTCGCCTTGGCTGCCGGGTTACATCAACGTTGTGCAAACCGTTCTTGTTATATTAACAATGGCTGGACTTTTTCTGGATGGACCTCGTGTATCGAATCATCACACTGTACACTTCTATAGTTTACAGTTCTATTTGTCAGTTATACCTCCATAAAGCCGGAAAATATATACACACACATATGTAAGTAAAAGAAAGAATCTCCCCCAAAGACGCACAGCAAGTAAGTCCCAGCAAAACCACAATCTAAAGTCGGGTCTGCTGTCAGGAGAGACCACCCTCATCACAGGACCCCAGGGGACCACCCCACCTGTGAGAGTGGGGGTCCAGCCATGTCTGCTGGGGCTGAGGCTTCTGGGGACACGCTGTTCTGGGCAGGAATGCCACTCCTCCCCGCACACCCACAGCCCCAGGGTGGGCTGAACTCCCGCCTGAGACCTTGACCCCAGGAGACCGGGGAGGGGAGCCATGGCCCCTAGAAACCTGGGAAGAAGGGCCCAGAAGACCCTTCCGGAGGAGCTGTGACTGGCCTCAGACTCCAGCAGGGACTGCACACACCCCGGGACCCTGAAGGCCCAGACACAGGGGAGCAGGCATGCCTGTTTCTCCACCCCTCAAGGTCAACAGCTCCTTCTGAGGACAATGTCACTTCAAATGCCCACTTTCCAAGCAGAAAGCACCCGTCCTACAAAGCAGAAGGGCAAGGAAGCCAATTTCGGGTCAAATGCAGGAAGAGGATGCCGGCTCCTGAAGGGAGGCTGCCGGCAGGTGCTGCCTGCCCCGTGGAGGGAAGGCTTCGAGCTGAGGCAGGACGCCCACCCTCAGGAGGGTGGCGGGCTCACGTCTGAGGAGCCCCTCCCCATCTCTAAAGCTGTCTGAACCCACCGGTGAGAGAGCAATCAGCCGGGTCTGCAAAGTGTAGGCCAGCTGGCCCCCCAAGGAGGAAAAAATGAGCCCCAGGCCTCAGAGGGCCCCAGGCTTTGGCAGGCAGGCACACGCCTCCACCTCCTTCCAGCCCAGTGGCTGCAGCTGGGAGCCTAGCGACAGGCCCCACGCAGCTCCAGAAATCCCTCAGAGAGCCCCACACAGGGCATCACAGCCGCAGCCGACCTCAAGCCAAGAGCCAGGGCCCTGGGCAGCAGAGAGGAAGACCGGGAAGAGGAGGCCCTGATTCCAGCCAGAAGGGAAGGCTTGAGTACAGCAAAGGGCAGCCCCCTGCCCCGTGCGACCCGGACCTTTGTCCTGAAGGCCAACAGGCCACCCTCCTGCCATACCTGCACACCCCCTGCAGCCCATGACACTCTACATCCGAGACATGACTCGTAACCTCACCGCCTCCCGAAGCCTTCCTGCCCTTCCCTCGTGCGCCCGGTCATCAAGGCCATGCGACAGCGAGCCACCTCCCATGTGGCGAGTGGTCTTCAGTCCGTCTGGCTCCCCCACACTTCCAAACACCTGTCCACCTCATCTGGATCACCCCACCCCTCGCCCACCACCCACAACTCTGGCCTCTTCCTTGCAGGACCCTGCCAGAGGGCAGCCCGACAGGAAGGCCACTGAGCAGCCCATGGGCCAGAGCAAAGGCGGGAAGGGCCAGAGAACAGTGCCTTCCCCCGAACATGACTCCTGCCCAGCAAGGGCGAGGCTCACAGCCCGCTCTGGGCCAGCCCGGGTGTCGGGAGAGGGGGTCTCTGAACATCTGCACCCACTGCCCTGACTCGGGACGTTCATCTCCTGGGTGACTCTCCGGGAATGCTCGTAACTGGCACAAGGTGGGCGTGGGCAGGGAGCCTTCCGTCGTGTTTTGTCTTGCCAGCTTTGCTTGAACTAGACCCGTCCTGATGACTTACTTTCCCATCCAAGGGGTTCTGTTCATTCCTTCATCACATGCATCCCTTGTGAGCCCCTATGACATGCTCAGCACAGTCTCCCTGGCCAGGGACACGACAGTGAGGACGACAGAAAGGGCACCTGCCCACCAGGGGCCAGCGGCGTGGACAGGAGGGTGAACGAGCGAACCACCTAAATAAGGACGTGGTATGCACTGAAAGGAACACTCGAGAGGCTGAGGCAGAGGACGGGGGACGGCGCTGGGATCTACAGTTACGAGGGGCCCCGGGCCGATGCAGCTCTGGGTTGGGCACAGTCCTGCAAACCGAAAGGTCGCTGGTTCCAATCCCAGTCATGTCTGGGCTGCAGGTTCTGGGTACAGAAGGCAGCCAATTGGTGCTTCTCTCCCTCTCTTTCCCTTTCTCTAAAATAAAAAAAAAAATAGAAATAAAAAATTTTTTAAATAAAATAAAGTTATGAGGGAGAAAGCCTGCTAGGCAGCAGCAACAGCACCTGCAAATGTCCTGAGGCAGGAAGGGGAAGCCCACGCAGAGCTGAAATGCTCCCGGGGGGAGTGGGAGGGGCGGGAGACGTGTCTCAGGACCCGAGGGGCCGTTCTGGTGCCATTTGTAATCTGGGCCAAGAAATTCTCTTCTTGCTTCTTAAGCTCATCTGATTCGGATCATCTCTCACTGGCATCCACAAGAACCCTGGCTGCTACAACATCCAAACCAAAACATCGTACTCGACCGCCTTCTCCACCAACCTGCACCTCAGTCTTGACAGCAACTGCCACCACCCACCCAGGCACCCAGCCCAGCATCACCGCCCCCTTTTCTCCCTCATCCCTGTCCCATCGGTCACCACGGAAAGGTTTCATTTGGGCCTCCAGGCAGCCAAGGGCTGGTAGTGCCTCCGCCAGGGAGGTGGTCTACTGCATGCTGAACAGAGACACAGGAAGAGAAAAGCAGATGGCCACGCAGCTGAGGGGAAAAGAGAACCCCCCTTCACAAGGGCTGGCTGATTGCATGTAATTATGAAGAGGGAAACATTCCTCAAAATTAGCCTCCCGAACACAGATATAATTTCAAGTGTCCCTTGCAGCGTGATTACCACGTCCACCCCATGGTGTTTTGTCATTCAGATCGCTGTGGGGGGGCGGGGAACAAAGGCTTCCAGCCCCCCAGGGAAGGCACCTGCCCAGGAAACCCAGCTCAGAACCGGCCTCGCACCCCCAACACACACATCTAGTTCAGAATCCTTCCCAAGAAGGCAAGGAGGCGCCTTTCTTCTCTCTTTTCTTTATCTTTTTGGGGTTTTGATGTTCAAACTCAAATCCCAAGAGCAGCCTGTTCATAACAACAAGGACAGCAAGACAGCTTCGCTTACTGCATGCCTGCGGTGACCAGGCGCTGTAGCCGTGCCTCAGCTTTCCCATCTGTGAAATGGGCATGGCAAGGCTGTGTGACTCACGACCCGCTGGGGGACAGGAGGATGCCTGGCACACAGTGAGCCTCCAGCCATTGTCCATCAGCACAACCCTCCTCCCAGTTAGCCCTTGGGACGGCCCTGGCCCGGCTGCACAGACGTGGAGCCTGAAGCTCAGAGCGCAACACAGCCGTTCAGCTGGAGGGTGAAGAGCAGGGCGCAAGCCCGGCGCTGCCCCAGTCCAAACCCCACGCACGCGCTCGCCACAGTGGGCTCCTGGCTGGGCTCGGGAATGGTGGAAAAGGTGCCGCTCCAAGCACCTCGGTGCGGCTCTCCTGGTAGCACCGTGTGCACCCTGACCTCGGCTGGCAGCCCGGCCCTCCCAGCCTCAGCACACAGCCCTCTCTGGCTCTCTGGGGTTCGAAATGTCGCAGGCTCTAGCTGGATGGCTGGCCTCCTCCACTTTGCTCTATGCCCAGTGGGTGCCTTCGAGTTCTGGGGCCTTCTCCCACGGCCCCCACATTTTATACACGACAGAACGAAGGCCCAGACTGAGAGGGACTTAAGGGCCGGAGGACAGTCCCAGGCACCTGTGACGAGGCCAGCACTGGAGGCTGCGGCGGCACCACCACACACTGGCATCCCCGATCCATGCCAGCCCCAAAGAAAGGGCTCTTACAGCCCCATTTTAAAGATGAGAAAATCAAGGTTCAGATAAAGGAACAAGCTCAGGATTCCCAACAAGAGAACAGGAGAGCCATGATTTTCCACCCAGGCCTCCAGACCCCCAGGCCAGAGAACAAGCCACACTGAGCGCCCGTGAGCACACTGCCACAGGAGCCTCAGCGGGTGCGCGAGGACAGTGAGCCTGCCACCAAGAGGGCCGGACCCACGCCTGGTGGCTGGAAGGCTCCAAAGCCAGGCTGGGAATAAGAAAGGAGCTACCAACAGGACCTGCAGCTACGACGGTCCTGCCCGCTGCCATGGGGACACATGGCAATCCCTGGAGTCATTCTGGTTGTCACATAGCGGGAGGAGTGGGTGGAGGCCAGGGATGCTGCTCAACACCCTGCCACACACGGCAGAGCCCCCAACAAGACAGAAGGGTCGGCAGCACCAAGGCCGAGGAACCCTGAGCTACAGGGACCTGTGAACCAGGGCCTGGATCTGGACGTGGGGTTGGCTCAGAAAACCAAACATCCAGGGGCCCGGCCCAACGGCCCCCACGAAGGAGTGAGGCGAGAGAGGGAAGGGCCGCTCTGCCATGGACGAGGCGGTGCCCAGAGAACACACCACCAGCACTCAAAGCGCATCCGCGGGGTGGGTCTCAGGAAGCGGGCCCCTCGGCACCCCCAGAGACGCGGGTCTCTGCCACGAAGGACATGGGCACCCAGGTGTGCGCATGGACGCCAGGCTCAAAGGCCGTCTGGGCCAAAGGCGTAAGGAAGGTCCCGACCGGACCCAGGTGCCCTTGTCCAGAAAACGGAATGAGGGTGAAGGTCCACTGACCAAGCTCTGGGCATTGGTCACCTGTGTGGCGGTCACCACTTTCAGAATCTATAAACGGTTCATGTGATGAGAACTGCTGACTGTCGAGTAAAGTTATAAAACTGAAAAAAACACACTCGGATAAACAGGCACGTGTGTGCTGATGTAGAAGTGGCTGTCCGCACACAGCAGGGACCGACTTCACAGGACTGCTTCCCGGGGACCCTGTCACCGTAAGTTCTGTCCCGTCTTTTGCTCTGAACCATGTGACTGTGCTGTCCATTTCACAACACTTACACTCTCTGAAGAATTATAACACAGCACTTCCCGGGGTACAGTCTCCCTCGACCACCCAGCCCCCACAGTGAAAGCCTCCAGGCCAGGGAAACCGAGGTCGGCCCTCTCCAGCGGCTTCCTGACAACTCCAATTACAACGGAGATTTGGATGCCCCAACAGACACAAGGCCAAGGCCAGAGAGTGTGGCGTGTCTGTTATGGCAGCCCGAGCAGACTCGGGGAGCAGGTACACCACG
>PVKM010045369.1:0-11989 GCA_004027735.1 Carollia perspicillata
TCCTGTTATCTCAGGTATCAATATTGCATTTCCTTTTATTGCTCACTATACCATTGTATGAATACCCTCAATCTTTATCCATTCACTAACAATATTTCATTTGTTTCCAGTTTGGGGATATTATGCATAAAGCTATAATTAACAATGTTGTAGATTATTTGTATGGATGCATATTTTAATTTCTCTTGGGTGAAAACTTTGGAGTGAAATTCTTGGGTCCTTTTCCACTTTTACTTACAAGAATAAATAAAATGAATTATTATTCTTTTTATTTGCAAAAACATGAAAAAGAGAAGGAGACAAAAACTTCCAATAAAATAGCCCAAAGAACTCCTACTGACTCTATCCATCATGATATAAAGGAATTCTTACATGAGTAATATGTTCAAGTAAACGTGAATATGTGATAAACTAAACTCAGTTTTATGACTCTTACCTGTGTTATCATTTACCCCCTTAAAAGACTACAGGATTCAGGCAATCCTTTGGAGTATTTTTGTGAATTCATTTCAGACTCTTATACCCTCCCATGTTTTTTCTGCAAGTCTTGTTGTTATCCTCGTACTAAATGAACAACCCCTCACTACATGAGACCTCTTCAGCGTTCAGGGGAGCAAATGCTGGCTATTTATTACTTTTGTTTTATGCGTATTTCCAAGTACAGCATCCATCATGAGAAGATAACTTGCATTCACAATAAACAAATATGTATCTATAGTACATTAAACTGAATTTGCAATACATAAAGTTACTATTAAAAATAAGAAAGTAAATAATTACTGTGAACATTATAGATTCCATAATAGCTTTTAAAATGTGTCTGGACACCATATATATAATAAAGTTGAACAACTCACCTCAAATAAAACATGGCAAGTAAGGTAGTTTTATCTCAGACTATGTCAACAATTTGTAAAATGTAGGTTTGGGAACTAAATATGTATAGTAAATATAAAATATATTTGAGTGTCAAAATGATTCTATTGTTAAAAGTTAACAATAAAACCAAATGATTAAAAGTGGAATTAATACATCATAGCATCCTTGAAAATATATCTAAATAATGCGGATATAAATTTTCCACACAGAGAGTATGATATTCCAAATATATTAAGCACTAAAGTTTTATGCTAAGCATTAAATTTAAAAAAGATGAAAGTTCATGTTTGCCAAATACATTTGGATGCATATGTTAATACATATTCATTTGTTCTACAGAACAATATCAACATCTGTTTCCATATTTACATACTGATTTGCATAATAAAGATAAAATTATACATATTTACAGATTTTATTTAATGATAATAATTGTAATCAAGTTCAATTTTATGTGGAGATAGCTTTTCATAGAGTCTAAGAAGTGTTTTTTTCCTGAGTCCTACAAATTAATTTAACTATAAATGCTCATAAAAGTTAACATAGACTAGCTTTACATTATATACAAAAATTTCCAAGGTTTTTTTTGCAATGCTAGGGAACTTGTGTATGTGCACATGTGCACACAGAACCATTTTCTCTTCATTTGGGAAAAAATACACTCTCACAAAAGATGTACAATTCACTAAAACTGACAAATGTTTAAATTCATTATCCTCTCTAAAATAGGAAGAGTTGTAAAAATATATTATCATATTTTTCTCCTAACAATTTAACAACATGCAAGAAACAAAACTGGACATTGTGCTCTGAGCATTAATTCTAGAAATATGTATTTCACAGCAAAAATCTGAAAATCAGTGAATCAGTTGCATGATGACTTCTATATGAGCCAATTGTCTCACTTCATCATCAAAAGTAGAGGTTTATTCTCGTGAGGTGCATTGTGCTATAAAAGTGTTTCTTTATCTCTTACAAGATATTCTATGTATGAAATATAAAAATTGCTGCATTTATTTCTGTTTGAGACCAGGTCTACAACTTTACAAAATTGATTTCAATTATAGTTGTATCTAACATCTTTTCTCTAGAGGGTTTTGAGTATAGAGTAAGATGTGCTGAACACGTTATTTGAGGTATTAGTAAGAAGAATCCATTGGGTAATGTTAAGTGCTTTGCCAATCGAGAGTCCAAGGCTAATCAGTATTCTTGTCCTTTTTTGTGCTTGTTTAGGATTTCATTTCAATGGAACCCAAGTCGTGGAGATTATCTCCTGTGTGCCCATAAAATGTCCTTCATCGTGGTCAGAGTTCTACTAGCTCAGCATTGTTGCAAAAGAATTCTATTAGTTGCTAGAGGATGAGGAGAGAAAAGTAGGGAAAAAATCAAAGCAAATTCATCAACACTCTCAAACAGAGGTCAAGTTAATATATTCACCTTTCTGATGATGGATCCAGAACTTAACATCATCATAAAAAATTCAGTGTTACTACTAAATGAGCATCTCCTGGACAGAATCGACAATTCAGGATTCAGATATAGATGTGACTTCACAGTGCTTATAAAATAAACAGTTGAATTTTTTCCTTCCTCCCTCCCTTCCTTCCTTCCTCCTTCCTTCTTTCCTTCCTTCTTTCTCTCTCTCTCTCTTTCTTTCTTTCTTTCTTTCTTTCTTTCTTTCTTTCTTTCTTTCTTTCTTTCTTTCTTTCTTTTCACATGGAACTATGACTTTAATCATTTGACCATTTCAAATTGCAACTTATCTCTTAGTCATAGCATTTACACTAGTGATTAATTATAATTTTTAAATGTTTAACCAGCTAGAGAGTCAGCAATATTGAAACTTCTAAACCACTCATTATTATCAGATAAAACGTATGACCTGTTTGAGCCACATTTAATAATTATTTTATGGAAAAAATACCTAGTATTTTACTATGTAATATCATAGCAGTATTTAATAGTAGTCTATCATAGTGAGCATGAAAAAAACTTCTCTTTTTCTTTCTAAAGAATTTGGCAATACCTCATAGGTATTTGCTCTCTAGGAAATACAATATTTTTAAATGTTCTAAGTATAATGCTAAATTTTTACAGCTTATTTCTTGAACTAGTTTGGTATGTTTTTACATAAAATTAAACATTTTTATGTTTTAATTAGCACAACAGTAGGATTGAAGTATAACTGTAAAAAGAAAATTGTTTAGCCCAACTTCTATAATAGTTGTTGTTCCTTAAGACTGTTTTAAAACCATTTGTTTAAATATTGTCCTTTCTAATAACACACAGATGAAAAAAAAGACAACTTCAGTTCCTCGTTTGATTTTGTCCACAAAATTGAGGATAGGAGAAGCAGTGTTCATTTACATATAGACTATAATTTCTTACTTTTCAACTTTGACTTCTTTTCTTGTAACTTGAATCTTTTAATTTTAGCAGAGAATTCATTAATTTTTGCTCTTCTCACTTAAGTTTAAGACTTTTAATTAATCTATTATCAACTCTAATTTTTAACTTTTTATTAGAAGATATCTAACTTAATTTTACTATGGACAATATCATGAATAATACATATTTAATTTACATAGAAATGGTTCTAGCCTACATATTCTCATATAGTCAACTGTTGCGTGTTGCCTAAGCTTCTTTTTTACTCAATTCATCCACATTCCTCAAATAGTATTCCTTCTACATGGGTGCTTGTATCACCAGAAGTTTTCACTGAAGCATCATTTCACTTCCAAAAGCTTAACTTGAAAAGTAATGTTTCTACTAGCAAGTTGAAAACACGAATCCACTTAGACATATCCAATGTTATTTTCCTCAAACATGACTGCTAATAAAAATATGTTAATAGTGACTGTCACAGATTAAAGATGTTTGACTCTTGATCTTTTTGGTACTTCTGAAGAAAAGGGAAAAAAGAAAGGAGAAGGAAAAGGAGAGTAGAAGGGAGGGGAGAGAGGGGACAGGAGGAAAGGAAGGAAGACATATACTTGGCAATTCAGAACTTTTTTATTTGGTCTGTACCTACTTTTCATTTCCCATACAGATCTAAAGATCTTCTGGCCCATTTTGTTCTCTGCAAAATTTTGAAAGTGGCCATTCATTTATTAGATGCTCCAGAAGATGAACTTCTCTTGCAAAAGAGATAGACCACTCCTGGAGAGAGAATAGTGTCAATGTATTAAAAACTGCTTAGTGTCACGTAGATCCTGGTTTATTGAAATCTGTTTTGACAGTCTTTGATAGAAAGCCGAGAACAGTATTTGAGAAGGAAATCTGAGCAAAGAACTAATCTGGTATTCTCATTTACTGTTACACTGGAACCAAAAATACTTCACTTTTATTTACACTAAAAACATTAATTTTAAACACGAATTACCTAACTTTCCCCCTTTGCCAAACTCTTATATATTTCTTTGGATGAAATGGCTTTTTTTGTTATAGAATTATTACATTGACTATAAACCTTTATTACTTCATTTCTCATCTGCCTTGGTTTTATTGATTACAGTTATAAAGCAAAACAAAACTTGGTAATCAAATGTAGAATAGCACACATAATTAAAAATACAACAGAGATAATACGAAAAGATAATTTATTTACCTTTGTTTAAAACTAAAGTAAAAAAAGAATGTCAGCAAAATGACCTCTAGAGTTCTGAAAACATAAATGCCCCAATGCCCCTACAAAATATATTGCTTTCTGTGCTCCATTCATGCCAAGATTTAATGATCTCCAAAGCATTGATTTTATTTTCAGTTCCTGAAATAATAACTTCTTATGATAATAAATCTTCATACTCTGGACAAATCAGTCATGTGTAGTGAAATCAATCTTTTTACACAGTAACATTTTGGTCTATATATTGAAGGCTCTTCTTTTTAAAGAAATAGGTGCCTATTTTAACCCTAATCTTTTGTTCTTTTTTATTCAATCTGTATACAATTTTCTAAGGTCAGAAGTAAAGCAATGTTTCTAGTCATTACTTTCCACAGTAGAAAATGATCAGTAATTTCTTTCTTGTACAGTAATAAAAAAAGCTCATCTCTGCTATTTTCACTTAAAGGGTGTATATATGTATGCATGTGTATATGTATGTATGTATTTCATGGACTATCATCCCTCTTACAGTTTAAAGAGGAATGTGAACTTGAGAGATCAAATTCTGGGACACTGCAAGTTTCAGAAAAGCATGTCGATGGTAAATATTTTGGGAATGGTGCATTGGAGGTACATGTGGGGAATCTATATGGATATGTCCATATATAATATCACCCGAGGACAATGAAGAATAAAAGAGAACAAGTGGGACCCAAATAAAGGCAATGGCTGAGAACACACACCTTTGAAGGATAGGCTGGAGAAAGAAAAGCTTGAATCTTAAAAAATGTATTTTTAAATATTTTTTATTTATTTTTAGAGAGGGGGAGGGAGGGAGAAAGAGAAGGAGAGAAACATCAATGTGTGGTTGCCTCTCATGTGCCTCCTCCTGGGGCCCTGGCCTGCAACCATGCATGTGCCATGACTGGGAATCAAACCAACGACCCTTTCATTTACAAGCCAGTAGCACTCAATCCTATGAGCCACACCAGCCAGGGTGGAAAGGTTGATGCTTTAAGTCAGAGAACAAAGGTGCAGGCAGGTAGAAGTAAAAACAAAAAGTCATCTGTGTACTGTGATGTGGAAAGTCAGGAGAGGAAAGGGTTCAAGTAGGAGAGAAGGTCAACTCTGTGAAATGATGCGGATGATGGAACTAAGATTAAAATTGAATGCATCCACACAGTTTGCAAAACAGGCAGTTGTTAATGACCTTGGTGGGAGCAGTTAGTGGAGTAGTTTAAAGAATAAATGTGATACAAGAAACTGAAAACCAACAGCTTAGGTTTTGCTCTTGAAAAGCAGAAGGGAAGGGAAGAGTAGTAATAGCAAGAGATAGGGGACAGCTATTGTTATTTACTTATTTATTTATATTTGAGATAAGAGGGATAAATTTGAGGACAATCTGTCTAAAATATCTATTAAAACAGTTAATATCTCTATTTCCTTCTTAGTACAATGAGTGAATTTTAGAACTTAAGTGATCTCTTTAATTTTAAATTGTCCCTAGCCAGTATACTGGGGGGGAAGGAGAGTCAGTCAATTTGGGTAATTTTATCAGATTCGAAGTCCTTTCACGGTGTCCTCTCACCCAACTAGGAACCATCAAACATGCTATTGTTCCATCCATCCTCTCGAGTGAGCAGCTGAAGTCTTAGTCAGTCCTGGATTATTCCTGAGGAGAGAATAAACTTGACCATTCTGTTCAGACAGAAGGGGACCGAGTGGTGGCACTGAGGGTCCCCCTGCCTCTTGCCTCCTGTCGCCGATGGCCGCCCCTACCGCTTCCCCACATGGAGCAGTCCCAGAAGCTTCGCCTTTTTCACACACTGTAAAAGTACCTTTTCAAAAGCCTTTGCTATCCTCAGATTCAGCTGTGGTAGGAAAAGATAGAAAAATAATTAAATCAACTCACATCATCAGATTTTGAGAGTCAATCTGATAAGTTTTATGAAGAAATTCTTGTTCTTCAGTAGCCACCTGCAAGGCAAATGAAGTGGTGTATTAAAACGTGCGTGCTGCGCTTGCAGTCAGTTATGCTGAATGAGATGCCCTGATTGATGTCTTATACATTAAAATTCCAGGATCCGGGTGAGGTAGCGTTTTCTTTCATGCTTTTCTTCCAAGTGTCATCTATAATGGATTAAGCATGGTGAATAAAATACTTAAAGGTATTTGCTCTTGCTTACCTCACAAAACCAGTCATTTGTGTTGAAGAGGCACCGCGCCTTTACTAACACAAGCATGAGAATTTTATATTCGGTGCAGTGATTGAGCAGTGCGGTCTCTCACACCGTTCCCCCATCTCCCCTCACACCTACTATTCTAGTAAAAAAATGTATATATATATTTTTTAAAATATCAGTGATCTGGGAATTTTTCAGTCTGATGGAGGCTGTTCACATCAGGACAAAGAAACAGTTATAAATGAACAAATAAATAAAAAAAACAGGTCCAATCAATTTGCTCTTGGGCACTGCAATGCCCGAATCGATCCCACTCTTTGATTTTAGCCTCAGATCAAAAGAGGGCCAGCCACCCAAGTCCAGAGCTCTGCCTCACTGAGTGTTTGCTAATGGTCCATTAAGGACTTGAATTGCTTCCAGGATATTTTGTTTTTGTCCTGCTCTCATTTTTTTGGCTTGGTGGTAGGATCAACTTGTCTTTCCCCAAACACTCTGCCATCACTCCCACTGTGGATGGGAGTGTTTCTCCTCAAAGGTGGATTCAACTCTATTGATATAGCTGGGGTTTCTTTTTCGAGGGCAGACAGATAAGGAGATACAGCGGCTTTTGCTTTGTTTTATTTTTTTTTTAAAGTTCACTTTATGTTTTTTAATTCAATCTAGGTAGAAGCAAAATTCCTATCAAGTTCTTCAGTTTGAATACCAAGTGGCTTTGACCTTGTTATTCAATGTCATATTTCCACACTGGCTATGTATACCAGCCTTGTGCCAGACACTCAGCCTAATACAGAAGATGAAGATTTGATCTCTGCATGGTGATTTCCTAACTTAGACAGAGACAATTACACAAGGGGGAATACCTAAACCACATTCGGGGACTGACACACTTATGCACTCACGAAATACCCTGCTGAGACTAGCCATGGTGCAGCTAGGAATGGATCACAAAGTGTAACTGTGCCTGGCAATATTTCCTTATGTTCCGGATATTGAGTGGATGCGGCCACCCCCTGGCCTAGCGGCTTGTGAGACAATTAGCCTGCAGTCTTTTAACTTCTCCAACTTAGAGACTGTACTCCCTCTTGACTGCATGGAGCACTGAGAGGCTCCAAGGAGGCTCTGAGAATCTGCACACTCACTGTGAGAGTGATGGCAATCTCCTCTGCTCTGATTGCTTCTGATCCAGTAGTGAGGCTATGTGCAAGTAACCCTGAACCAAAATCAAATGGTCATTCTTCCTGGTCTTTGAAATTCAACCAACTCTTCCTGCTATTACTTAGAATGACTGCCAAGCACAGAGGCCTTAGAATAAAAGAACGTAGAACCTTGTAAGTCTTACAGAGGATGTGAGAGTATTAATCAGAACAGAGAACTTTACAGCAGAGGTTATGGAAGAAATGGGGAAATCATAATGTAAATTGTATCTGTATGTCCTTTTTTGCATCATAGTTTGTCTTATTTATAATAGTGCTTTTCTATAAACTCAGCTTAGAAATATACCATAATGGTTCACTGGTCTCTCTCTACAATAAGAAATATCAATGGCTCCTACTGTAACTACCTCATTCTCATAGGATTTGCTTGTTCATATCTTGCTCAAGTAGGTACCTCTCTCTAGCACTAGTTTTCACAAGGTAGCACGGGGGACGATTAGGCTCAAATTGTTCTAAGGACTAATGGTTATGCCTTATATTGATGACAGCGTGTTCTGCAGCTGCCTAACAGGAATTTTTAGCAGTATAGCTCATGGCTTGATTTTCATATCTAAAAGTGTTATAATATGGATATACAGAAATATAGATGTAAATATAAGGACATGTTTTACTTATATAATTTATGTAACTATTTATTGTTCCTGACAAGTATAAACTAATGTTCTATTGTTTTGCTAGTAAATTAAGTTCCGTGGTGTTTTATATGCATTTTTATTTATTCCTTTTTATTAAGTTAATGTGACATAACTGCCTAAAGTTCATTTTCAGAATAAAGGACCCATAACAAAGCTTTAAATTTTCTAATGCACTCACAACTCCAGTAAACCACATCCCTACTGACAACTGTGTTTATTATGTTATTGTTCAGAAGATCAGATCACAAATTCAGCCCTGTGTTGAATATTTTAAAAGACAAAGACAGTACTATCCTGTCACTCATTTATGACTAGCTGGGGCCATAGCATCATTGGTTCATTTCCCGATATACTTTTTATTTTCCATGGAAGAAACATTTGTTCCATGGAAATAATGCTTGGTGTTTTAACACCAAATTGTCACCTAGTTTCTAAAGCTGGCATTTAAAATGTACCTAAGAGGCCTTTCCAAAAACCATGGCAACATTTATTTACCAAGAGATGGAAGAAATAGCTACCTTCAGTCCATAGACATAACCTTTCCTAATCTATGTTATCAGAATCAAGAGGAAAGAGGAGGTTTAATCAGAGCCCCAAATTCTTAGCTTCTTAGGAAATGCACTGGTTCTTCCCTTCCATTCTGCACGAGGAAAAGAGGTTAAGACTAGCTGTCTCCCAGTTGGGCCCAGAAAGCCCCATAGAAAAAGTCAACATGCATCCAAAGACACAGGCAGTCTTTTGTTTGTTCCAACTGTCAATAGCTTGACTTAGAATGTGAGGTCCTTCACGTTTCGGGAGGAGTTAAATTATATTATTATCACCTTATTGGACAGTTTGGGAGAGCATAAATCTTTCCCTCAACATCTCATTACATGTTTAAAGTGGAAGAATAAAGTATCTTTGATTTCTTCAGAGTATACAGCACATTTGTAAATGTTTGCCTCTTCATTCAGAGTCTATTGCATAGCTTTGAAAAGAGATCCTTTGCTGAGTGAGTCAAGGGAATAGTACAAGTATTTTGAATGCAGTGTTGCGAATCTCTTTTTGTATACTCTGTGAATACTAGTGAAATATTCCCACATTATAATGATTCTTCATTGTAAATAATGTTTTATTTCCCACACTTAGAAGATATAAGAGCCACATGTGTCTGAATAAGACTGGTATGATTCAGCAATCAATCTAAAAATATAGATGCATATGTTGAACAATACTCTCTGAAGAAGAAGAATATAGCCTATTGTGAGTATTTGGGCAACGGCCATATAAGAACATGAAAATGAAGGATATAAAATGTCCTTTTTAAAGTTAAATTGTGAGATACATACCTAACGTATCCATGTGTAGATATGAAAATGCCTGAAAGAGACAAAATTGTTCTTACCATTGGAACACTGGGGCTATAACGTGATCGAATGTGTTAGCACATCCAAAAGGGGGAAATGAAATGGTAAATAAGTTTGTCAGCCTGGGAAACTTGGGAAAAGGAGTAATACAGATGTAAAAGTTGGCTTGTTCAAATGCTGCCCAACAGAAGGCGCTTTACGGGTGAAAGTTTACACCAATATCTTTAAACATTTGGTAATTTAGCTGGCCTGATACCTGACTATGCAGATATCAAGCACAGCATGGGGAGTGATCATGCTCTCACTCCCATTCTGTCACCCTATAGGAAACCTGTGGGTTTCAATGTCTCTAGCCCACGCAACTGCTATTTCTCATGCAAGATAAATACATTCGGTTTTTATTTTATTCTGATTAAATTTGTGTTTTAAGTGAGTGCATTAGGATTCTGTTTTATACATCTCTCTTGGCTGATCATGAACACTTCCATGAGAGAAAGGTCCCATTTCCATGGGGAAAGAGTAGGTTTAAAATATGCTCAAGGTAGAGGACCAGACCCTGGACCCAGGCAATGCTCAGTAGCCTAGGAGGTTTCTATAGAAACAGCCTAGCTCCAAGGTATGCCTCCTGCTGGGGAATCCTAATGATGCCCCTACCCCAACTCATTCTAAGGATTGTAATCAATTCTTCTGAGGCTATTAGCAAAGCTCCAATATAGTGATACTATATTATATATAGTAATATTTATCATCACATTAAGTTCAAGTATTTACAATTTTACATCTTAACTTTTAAAGAATTTGGACAACTTTAAATTTGCATTTTTCAACTTTAAAAACTCTATTGGTTTATTTGGATTATTTTCTAAAATGACTGCAGTGTTTCCTTCTTCCAAGTAAGTAAAAAATGTCCAATTACCAGCTTCCTCATCAACTCTTGATGTTAACTCTTTGTAAACTTTGCTTATATGATGGGCAAAAACGGAATTTTGTCACTATCCCAATTAGCAAATTACTGAATATTATGCATGTCCCACCTCTATTTATTGGAGACTTGCACTCTTTTCTGTAATTATCTGTTTATATGCTCTTCTTTCCTATTAGAATGTCATTTCTTTATTATTTGTAGGAACCCTTTGGTTTATTATTTGTAGCTCCTTTTTGGTTCATATGTGTTGTGAAACTATGCCACTATTCTATGATTTTTCTTCTGATTTCATTTATGGAAACTCTGGTGATGTATAAATACATACATTTTATTCCTACACGGTCAAATATGCTTTTCTGTTTCTTTTGGCTCCCAGGTTGTCTGCCTTACAGGAAAAGAAAAACTTTCTGTCTTCCAAAGTTAATGTTTTTACAAACGATCGTAGTATCTTATCCTTTTACTTATGTTTAAATGTTTAAACCCATCTCTAATTTAACTTATGTATGCTTTGACTTAAGATTCCAAGTTTTTTTTAATCCTCACCCAAAGACATGCTTATTGATTATAGAGTTTTAGAGAGAGGCAAATGGAGGGAGAGAGAGAAGGAGAGAAATGTCTAAGGAAGAGAGTTGCCTCTCTTCTATGTGCCCTGTTGTCTTCTATGTTCTCTGTTGCCTCTTCTATGTGCCCTGATCGGGAATTGAACTTGTGGCCTTTCAATTTATGGGAAGATGCTAAAACCAACTGAGCCACACTGGCCAGGGCCACGTTTGTTTTCTTTTTAAAAAAATTTGTAATTCAATTTTTAATTTATTTATATGTGAAAACAAAGCCAATTATATTCCAGGGTATTATTTTGCATACAGATATTATCATGGCTTTCTAGAGTTACACTTTTAGTGCATAAGTATAAATCAAAGAAGTAAAAACATATGTATATGTATATGTATATATAGATGGAATTAGTACTACTCATGTACAGTGTGCATCCTTATTTTTCTCTCAAAAATTTGGGCAAAAAGTGTGCATTATACCTGGGGAAATATGGCATTTGTGGCATTATTCATGATCTTGAAACACACACACCTCGCTGGTACCAGAGGTTACCTCTGGGAAATGGGATGCAAAGAACTAGGTGATTAGGGTAGGTTTTGTTTGTTTTGCTTTGTGTTTTGTCTTTTTTTTTTTTTTTTTAGTTTA
>PVKM010045370.1:0-11984 GCA_004027735.1 Carollia perspicillata
GGAGTTCTCTTTTGGCACAGCCCAGGGATTGACCCCATGAAAACCTGCTCCCTGGGGAGAGTAATTGACCGGCTGAAGGGAAGAATTAAAAATGACTTCACAGTCTGAAATCAGAGAAATCACAGACTCAGTGACCAAAGGAAGACTAGGCTGCAATTTTTCCTTGGTTCTTTCTTTCTTTCTCTTTTTCCTTTCCTTTTTTCCTGCATGACTGATTTGAATTTGGTGGCTCTGTACACTTGATGTACTTACTGCTTTTAATCCCTTCCCCTGCTCATATCAAGCTCATTTTTCTTCTAACTTGAAAGGAAGAATATTTCTGTCAATAAGCTATTTTAGATACCCATGTAGCTCAGGGTATCTAAAACCATTAAATAGATAATGTAGAAAAAGGGAAAAGGGAAATGGACATTTTATTTTAACTATTTTGAATTTCATCCATTTGATATGGCTTGCAAATCCACATCAGCACAGATATATTACCACTGTGATGAAAGATACTTCCTACAAATTACTTATGGAAGTGCTCTTTTACATAGATAACCATTTGGCTGAATTCAAGATCAAATCAAATAACCCATGTAACTTATGGAGAGTAGAATGACATTTTTGACAGAAAATATTTGCTTATTTTTTCCTGCGGTATGTATTTATGAGGGAATATGCAGCTGTTATAACTTCTCTTGCATAATTTCAATTTGTTTTTCACTTTAAAGTAGTTCTCCCAGGCTTACAACATCACATAAGAACACAGAAATAAGATTCATAATAGAACCAGTTAAGAACAGTGATATTTATAATACTTTAATAATGTAATTGTTAATAAGTCAAATATGATGATCAACCTTTGCAATGTTTTAGGTGCTGAAGTAGCTTTAAATTTGCTTCAATTTTAAAAGTATACCACAGGTTTTAAAAAAAAATTTAAACTTGTGTTTCTTACTATCATGACTAAATACTTTTACGTCTGCATTTCATATATTTGCATTTAATGAGCTGTCTTTACAAATGTGACAAATATGAATTAGTTATAATTAGTAAAAAGTCTGCTCTTATATCCCACCTGTTAATATTTCATTCTAAGTGTACTTGTTACTGGCAATGTTGAACCTTAGTTCTTGAATTCAGCAAAAAGTAATTCAGATTCAAGAACTCTAGTATAAGAGGAAGTTTATTTAGCAAGCAAAGGGAAGGTACGCTCAAAGAGAAGAATCAAGTGGGCTTCTCAGAGGCCTGCCTTGGTCTTTCAGAAAGAAAGTCACGGAGGTAGGAGAAGTGAGCCAGCTGGGCTGTGTGGCCTCAGAAACAAGTTACAGAGGCGAAAGAAGAGCTCTTGGAGACAGGCCCGTGGGCTTCGCCCAGGATGAGCTGCTGCTGCCTGCCACTCCTCTGGCTGCCGGCCTCGCAGAGACCCTTAGGGGTTAGGGGAAAGGAAACAAAGGTATGTGCTGGAGAGCAGGGCATGGGTGTGCTCCAGAGAGACCCAATGCACACTGGGTTAGTTGTCTTAAGGGTTTTTATCTATTTTCTAAAGGTGGGAATTTTAGGAAAGGTCTCCAGGGAGGATCTCAATAGAATATTCACCAGCTTTCCGGGTTTGTCCTTTAATATGCTGACTCATGCAAAATGTCTATAAGGTTAGGATCATGGTCTCTGTTGATTGGTTGGTGCTAGGATAGGGAGTCATTTTTCATTGCATCTTGTCCTCATGTCAGCCATGACATTGCTCATCTGATTTTGCTGCTTTCCTGAGCTTAACCACAACTGAGGCCTCGATGTTATCTGTGGTTGTGCTGAGGTTTTAATGCATAAGGCAGTGGTCATGCCAGGGAGAAGAAAGTGGGTGAGTTGGTGCTGGATGAGGCCAGGCTGAATCAACCATCAGTGTCAGCTTCCCCATTGCACTTGCCAAGGAATTTCCTAGAATTTTCCTATCCTGCCTCATGCTGCAGGGGGTTGTCAACAGTACTACTTTTCCTCCCACCTTCTAAGATTTTCCACCTGTGCAAATAACCAAGTTAATGGAGACATATTAACAGAAAAATCAAATTTTAATACATGTGTGGGGGGAATTCACCTAAGCATGAAAATCTCAAAGACAGTGAGGCAACCTTGGGCATACAGTGCATTTTAAACAAAGAAAAAAAAAGGAAAGGATGGGGTCCTTCACTTCAGAAGAGAGAGTGGGCTATTTACAGGTAGTTGAGGAAGAGGGAAACATGCATGGCAGGTGAGTTCTTGATAGGCAAATGAGAAACAGTGGGGCAAGAGGTATCTAGCTAACACACATCTGCCTAAAACCCTTAAATTTATCATACTTAATTCAAGTGAGACTGAGGTGAACATCCTAAGATTGTCTTTTTCTGCCTGGATATCTTGGGTAGGAAAGTGGGGAAGGTCAAAGTTTCTTTCTGAGTCTTATTTCTTCACAAACAGCTTATAATCAATATCCCAAGGAAGTGGATTTCAAGGTCACAAAACTTGGAATCCCTTCAATACCTTCAGTAAAGGCTCATCCAGAGATAATCTGAAGAGCTACAGAAGGCACAGAGACACCAAAAACTTTAGAAGTGTGGCAAAGAAGGGGTATCTCTGTGGAAAAACCAAAAATATAAAAGAATAACTAATTCAACTCTGGTGGGGATTTTCCACTATTCTGTGAATTCACCATAATCTCATCCATTCGATGCTGCTTTTTATTTGTGGTCATGCCCACAATATCCCCACCTCCACTACTCTAAAGGAATCTCTCTCTCTCTCTGTCTCATACACACACACACACACACGCACACACACAGACAAACAAAAATAATACAGAGATGGGGAAGTTGGGGATATTGCAAGGAGATGGCATTTCAAGAGAACTATGTGCACTGTTTCACAAAATATTTGTGAAAAACAAATCTGGGATGAACTTGTGGATAGTGTGGGGCAATCAGGGAAAAATAGAATAGGGCAGATGCCAAGGGCCAAAAAAAGGCATGAGGATTGGTAAGTGCTGGGTCTGTCTGGAGAATTATCTCCTATTGTGTAGGATATGGGATTGGATATCTCTCTCTCTGTAAATGAGACACATTATTTGACTGAGGTGATCATATATCTAGTTTTGAAACCAGAAATTGTTTTAGAGTGAGTAGGTGCAATAAAATAAACCCAATTTGATGTTTTTTTTAAATTGTCTGATAAATTAATTTTATTGCATTGGCAGACCAATGGAATAATTGTACCCAAATGCCCTCTCAAAAATAGGTTTATTTGTACAAAATGGAAATAATATGTATTCATTCAAATGAAAACAAATTAAGAAGTGTGCTCATTATCTAAATATTAAAAATGACATAAACATGTAATTTGTTGTCGCACATTCAAGTGATCTAATGAGTTCCTGAGCCTGTTTCTAACATCAAAGTACTTTACCTAAAAACAAATTGACATAATGTGATCTATCATTAATTTTTAAATAGTTACCTAGGGCTTCCTATTTTTTTGCAATTTTATGGTTAATAACTTTGGAAGCCTTGGCAACATCAATGAACTCTTCTGTGTAGAACGTAGTATTTTTGAAAATTCTCCCTAAATATCACAAGGTTTCTGGGAAGCTGAGGAACATAAATTTGGTAAAATGCAGGAATTATTTTGTTTTTAAATATTGTAGGTCAGACATTTTTACAAATACAGTTTTATTTGGTGTTGTTTTGCTTCCATTTAGTCTAAATCTGGCAGGTTTTTTTAAAACAAGAAAACATTTATTAATGAAGTAGTCACTATTTATAAATATTAGAATATATTACAAAATGTACATGCTACAAGTTGTTGATTTTTTTATTTTCATTTTATTCATATAAAGACTATAAATTTATCAAGTAAAAATATAAACCCATCAAAGTAGTTTTTCCATATGTCCAGATATTCCAAAGTTCAATCATATAATGTTAAAATTAAAAAGTATCTCATTATTTAATTTATTTACATTTGCATTAGTTTGTAAAATAAATTTTAATAACTACTTGCATGTTTAGTTTCATTAATTATAGTTCACTACAAAATGTCGGGAGTTGAATATTTTGAGCTCCATTTGGCAGTTTTGAACACAATACAGCGATTTGTTAATATAAACATTGAATGCCATTACACATAACTAATTCTTCAAAGTCTTATAATATCTTAAAGTCTAATTAACAATGAACAGCAAAAAGAGAAACTGAATATTATCATGCAGTAGTGTTTATGCATATTCATCATCGGTATCAGGCTTCTTATATTAAAACTTTAAAAGTCTCGGTATGCGTCTATGTGTGCGTGTGTGTGTATACACATATAAATCAATTCAGCTTCCTATTGGTAGGTCGACCTCTACTGCTTGTCTGGCTAGAATCCTGAGTTATGTATTCACCGCAGTCTATTGCAAGGGCATTTTGACTCCACAGTTTTCTAAATCCAATAACAAATGTTGTTTACACATGACATTTGCCTCACCAAATTTTCAGTGCGTTTTATCATAGCAAAAAATCATTTTATCATTGATGTAATTTTAATGTAGGATATATTTTAAGATGTCATACAATCCACTTTTAATGAAATATACCCTCAAATATTTTGATTTTATAAATTGGGTAAGCATATTTCAACAACTTTTTTGCAGTCACCTTATGTTCTGTTTAATGAATTAGATGATGTTATAAAAACTCTCTGCCTTTGTTTCCAAATATGTTCTGGTACTTAACCTATATACTCACAGATATCAATTCACTTTTTATGTACACGAGAAGAATTTCAGTAAATAATAAAAAAAATCATTTGACCTACATGAAAAGTAAATCTTCAGAGTCACACAGAAATATTTCTGCGGCTGTGCCTATAATATTTCATCACGTTATTCTGATAAGTATCGTTGTTGAAGTGGTTTGTGTGCTTCTGTGGAAGACTTGATTCTTCTGGTTACATGGGTTCAGTGACATTCCCGCTACCTCTCTCTGTCAGGGTCATTGACGAATGTCAACAAATACCCTGTTTTGTCATAAACTTTCTTCAAAGAAAGTGTAATACAAATATTTCATGTAAAGTTCTATATCTTTTGTTAGCTCATTGTTATCATTTTTAAAATGCATTATTAACCAACAAAGACATAGGCAACTTTAGACTTCCACTGGAGAAGAAATGACGAAGCGCTGTAGTCTTATTCCATTTGGGATGTTACAACAAAGCATCATAGACTGGGTGGCTTCAACAACAGAATTTATTTTTCACAGCCGTGTGGGCTGCGAAGTCACATACCGAGGTGCTGGCGTGTTCAGTGTTCGGCGAAAGAGAGCCCACATTCATGCCACGACCACATGTGGAATCTCCTTTATGAGGGCTCCACCCCCATGACCTAGTGACCTCCTATTGGCCCTGCCCTACAAATACCATTAACTTGGAGTTTAGAATTTCAACATATGAATTTTGGGGTGACAACAGTTTTCAAATTAGTTTTACACTTATGATATGATTATGCAACTTCTATTTCCCCAGCATTGGTGGGGAAATAAAGCAATCCTTCCAACCAAAGATTCTTCTGCATCAATGCAGAAGAGAAAAAGAACACAGCTTATTATCTGGTAAGTATATTAGTTGCTTATTTTTCCTGTGATAAAACACTACAAACTTAATGTTTTAGACCATATATATTTACTCTCTTACAGTTCTGCCTGCCAGAAGTCTTGAAATCAGAATTTTGACGAGGCTGCGTACTTCCTGTAGACTATAAGAAAAAACCGAGCCCTTACTTTTTCCAGCTTCTAGATGCTGGCCATGTTCTGTGGCCCACAGATGTACATCCTTGCAACTTTGGTATCTGTCCTCATATATCCTTCTCTGCCTTTGCTTCTCCCCCTTCCCCTTCCCTTCCAAGGGTAACATCGGGTATACTTGGGTAGACTGGCATACTCCTTTCTATCCCAGAACCCTTAATTTAATCACACCTGCAAAACCCCTTTTATCAAGTAACACATTAACAGGTTCTAGAAATTAGAGCTGGTACATATTTGAATTCATTATTCTTTTAACCAAAGTGAACATGAATAACATGCATTTAAGATAGCACAAAAGGGGATAAAAAAATAAAACCTCGCACACTTTATATAGCAAATCAGAAAGAAAAAAAAAAACTTTTCCTTGAGAAACTAGTGCCTATCCCTTCCAGCAGCTTTTGTTATATCTTGTTGAGAGACCACTGGCAAATTTCAGCGGTATAGTTTTTACATATATGGAGGTTATTTGGCCTGCAAACTTGGAAATAGCACCGCACTGTAAAACCTGAAGAGTAAACTCAGTCCTACAGTGGTCCTTATTCCACAGGTTAGAGTCAGAGCTCCGGGAAAGAGCTCTTTAAGAAATTATAACTAGAGGTAGGGCATGGCTGAAAATAAAATTTCAGCTGGAAAATTAAGAGGCCTATCTGGAAGTAATCCAAGAAATGATCAAGCTCTGCCAATGCAAACAGATCATGAAAAATGCAGAGATTACTTGGGAACAAAAATATTAATCAAGAGAATAACCCAAGTTTGAAGACACAGGATGTAACATTCAGAATTTTAAAACATGTGTGGGATCGGCTCACAGATTTGTTTGTGTCCCTCAGCAGTAATACAATATAAAGCTGAGTTTCTATATAAGCAAATAAATTAGTAAGGTATCTTCAGATCTTTCCATAAAATCTGTTTAGGCTGCTCAAATAACACTATTAAATAGTTAAGTGTTTATGTTAACCTGTTTCTATTGCTATATGTGGGTATCTATAGACATGCGATATATGAACAGAGATATTGAATACCTATACTTTAAACTTATACATATTAGTGTTATTTTCAACGTTACCTAATAAACTAATTTTCTGTTCTTCAAAAATCTTAATTTGTAATGTATATGTATAAAATACACAGAAAAAGTACAAAGACTTATCATGTTATCATTTAGATAGAATCTATGATAAAACATATTTTTTAAATTGTGTTTTACAATTATATCTCTTTACTAAAAGTTAATTTGAAGTAAAATAAACCATTCAAACATGTAGATAATTTTCAATGTGAAAAGAGTGACACAAACAATTCTGCCTGATTGCTTTTAGGACATCAAACTTTATTCCAGGTTTTCCTTTGTCCCTTTTGTCTAGATACAGCAAGTCACCTTGGACATGTCATCTTTGTTGTGCTAAGAAGATATATGATTGTCCTCTTTTCTTCATGCAGACTGCACGCCAGAGGGCACATTTACACAAGGTCGTAAAAGGGTCCATTGTATCCTAACAAAGAGAGCTCCTTGTAGAGCCTTCGTGCTGTAGGGCAGTTAAACGGCAGGAGTGAGAATGTCCACTGCAGGCCCAGCAGCCTTCTGGGAACCCCTTTACTGCTTTCATTTCAGAGCTTCAGGACCTCTCGGAAGGACTGAGGTGTTTGGAGGTAAGGACAGAGATAAGAGGAATCCCACCTGAGGGATGAGAGTCTCTGGATGACTGAGTCGTGATCCCTAAAATGGGCTGAATTCCATAGAGGAGGTTCGGCATAAGCAGAGCTTATGGTTAAGGATGACCATAATAATTGGGGGAAATGTAAGGGTGATTATTTGAATGTGTATGGGCTGCTTATGTTTACACGCCCACCCGATACTCAGACAGTGGCTCAGAGAGTTTATCACAAAGGGCTGGACCCCAGGCTACCAGACAGCTAACTGGAGTCACTGAGAAGTAAGGATTTGCCAGATCAACTATACCCTATATTTTCTCTATTTGAAATCAGGATTAACCTCAGATGGACTTTAAAAAAAAAAAAGAAAGAAAGCTCTGGAATTTTGGTCAATTACGAGAGGTCTTTAAGGGAAAATAAGTTTCTGTTAGTTATTGGGGTAGGAGGACAAAGGATGGATAGAATTATTCAATATATACAATAAAACATATTGACTTTATGTGCTGCTATGAGCTGACTTAAAACAATTGGCTTATTTACAATTAATGGGTATTATAAAATGCATACTATAAACCTCCTTCCCACAAGTAGGCTATCAACAGTATGATATAACAAAAGTGAATTTGGAACTGAATTCTGCCACACCTGCAAACATTTATTAAGAAATGATGAAGGATTTTTCTCTCTCTCTTTTTCTTTTGCTGAATCCCTGAATCCCCCAAACCCTCCCTCCACTCCCTACAGCTTTGACTTGGTGTGGTGAACACAATACACTGTAGAGATGACGTGTTGTAGAATTGTGTACCTGAAACCTGTATACTTTTGTTTACCAGTGTTGTTACCTCAATAAATTCAGTAAAATGGAAAAAGTAGAAACAATGAAGGAAAGAGTTACAGAACCTGATTTAGAGAGTTTAAAGAAACCACCAGCTCTCTAAATTTAGCAACCGTAACAGAACTGATACAATAAATCTAGAAGCAGCATTCATTTCATCTTCTAGTTTAGTCACACAAGTTTTCATATTTATATTTGGACTGTGGTATCCCTGTATCTGGCTTTCTGTTTCCAAAGGAAGACATTCATTATCTTTCAAAAGCCAATGAAGTCATTTCTCTGATCATCTCTCTGCTGAAGTGGCTTTTTGCCAAAAAAACAAAAACAAAAAAGGAGAAAGAAATGCAATAGTCCCAAAATGGAGTCACTTGTGTCAAGTCCCACATAAGCAATCCAAAATGTGCACTACCTAACCTAATGGAAGTTTTAGCCTCTACCAGGAATGTAAACTTGAACCAGGCAGTCTGGGATGACCTGGTCAGCATTAGTGGAGTGATCTGCCTGATAGACCCCCACCTTCCCCTGGAGGGAGGTAGCCTTGCCTGAAACAATTTGATGTTTGATCCTACCTTCCTTGTTTTTCCCTTTTTTGTGTTTGTAAAAGCCTTTTATTTTGTACAGCTCCCAGAGCTCCTTTCTGTCTGTGTGATGGGATGCTTCCCAATTCATGAGTCGGTAAATAAAGTCAGTTATGACTTTAAGTGTACTCAGTTGATTTTTTCATAGTCTTGAAGTGATTTACAGGACATATCATATATGCAAATCAAGTTGACTAACTAAGTATAACAATATGATTGGTCTCCGAATTTCTTGGAAATACTTCTTTCTAAAACATGCAAAAACATTTGGAAGAAATATCTGGGAAAGTTCCTGGTAGGGGTAATGAGAATTTAAAAAAATGATGATGAAACTTAGCTGCAAACATTAAAAGCCAAAAAAAGTTTAGCTTTATATTTTTAGAAATGGATAAGCTGTTTCAGAAACTGATGAATTTATATGAGTGCAACAGATTTGAGGTCAAATCAGGAAAAATGTGTGTTTAACGTGTCGAAGTATTAGTTTATTTCTTGGCCTGATTGGTGGTTACATAGAAGTGATAATTGAACAATAGATGTACCTATAAATTCTTTAGGTTTCTATATGTTGTATACCAATAAAATGTTAATTAAATATTTTATACATTAAAAATCAGAAACAGCAAATATGTGAGGGATGCTTATTAGGGAAGTTTTCAAATTTACTGAAGTCAATCTATAGAGGTTTTGCTTAGGTCATGCTTCAGCTGTCTCGTGAAGAAGGACTCAAGGATTTCCAGAAACAAAGTGAGCGTTCTCCAGCATGTTGACAAGAGATGTGAATGAGCTGTGGATTGGTTCAGTGTAGCTACACTACAAAGTGATGAAGAAGTTTGGCATGGAAGAAATTAAGAAAGGAAAATAGGAAGCAGAATTGTTTCACGTTCCCAAATCAACAACTGTCTATGTTATTCTTTGTGACGTATGAAGACATTTACATTGTATAGAGTCAATAGATAAAAGAACCAAGAACAAATCCTGAGAATTATGTACATGAAATGATTAGATGGAAATGAATTACATGAGCATGACTTTTGTGCCATTTAGTTATGTTCAGCATTACAGGGTGCTTAAGTAACTTAGATGGCAAATAATGGAGGCGAAATTCAAAGACAGCCCATTTAGAATGAATCTATCACCCAATCGCTGAAGTGAAGTGCAAATGGAAGTCGTTGAAGATAAGGAAGTTGAGGAACCTTTTCTGGAGGTTTGGAGGGACCACACATATGATTGAGTCTGCTGTTACTTGAAGTTCAGAATAAAGAAAACAGCTGTGATTTAGGTATAAAAATGCCTGGACAGGTATGGCAGAGGAGCCTGTTGGGAAGAGCGTTGTAGTGAATGATACATTGAGGTAAAGCACTTGGGAGTTTCACCTGAGATCAGCAGAGTGTCTTAAAGGAGGGTTCACACCAATCTCCAAATGATCTTTTGAGACCCAAAGGTATGGTGAGCACTTCTGACTCACGAGACTACGGTAGGATTTTTGTTGGCCTGACAATTATATTTCAATTAAGGAAAAAGGTTAGAGGCAGCAAATTTTTGATGGTAAATCTAAAGAGGGTTATATATTCAAGGTTTGTATGTGAGATTTATCTTTATCCTGTAAATGCCTTATGTTTATTCAAGTTTTAAGTAGAAACAGAAAAAACAATTCAATTCATTTTCTTTGTTTTTAAAACTACTGCAGTTACAAAGAAAACAGTGTGTGTGTTTAGCAATGGATATTCTGCATGCACAAAATGAAAGAAATGTAGCTTATAAAATACTGTTTAATTGCTTTTCTTTTTAATTGATACAATGGACAATGTAGCACGTGAGTACTTAATTGGGTCAGGGCTTCAGACCATTATTTAATGCCTACTAGGTCCCATGTATTACAGCAATTTACTCGTAAAATATAGCCTACAGATCAGGATTTGATTGTTCGGATCATGAGCTGTAACACTAGAGAGAGAAACATGCATCATGTGATAGCAATCAATTTCCGATACAATGAGAGATAGTGTGACAAAAACCTAAAGTGGGATGTTAGATTGCACAAATAGCAGCAAGTCCACTTCTAAAACTCTCCCTTGCCTTATGGGTCAGCCTTCTGAAGGGCTACAGCAAACAAGTAGTAAGTTACTTACAACCTATTTATTTATAGCTGTTGTGTCTTACATGACTCATTGCAAACTGGCTTCATCAAAGGTCATGCTTAAGACACTTTGAGTCAGTTCTCCAGTTACAAGTTTTTAAAGAGATTCTAAAACATTGGATTTATAATTTTGATAGTATATGCAATTGTGATTCCTAACATTGTATATAAGAATCTCTACCCTGGGAATAAATTCATTGGTGATCTAATCACATTCTAAAGTGTTCAATATAACTCACGTGATCACAGTTAAGAAAAAATCTAGTTTAAGGTCAGTAGAGAAACTTGGTTCCTAAACATAACCTTACAGTGTTATAAGTACTATCTTCAAGATACATTTTTGTTTTAAGAAAGCGCAGAAGACTATATGCATATAGAGTATCTTATCATTTATATGAAATTCATGCACATTTATATTTAAATAGGTATCTTAATATAAGATAACGTATATGGAGAGAGAGAGAATTTCTGTTGCCTGTTTTTCTAGAATATCTCTGGAAAAAGGCAGAAGAACCTGGTTAAGTGGGTGTTTCCATATCAGGGCAATAGATGACAGTAAGAGTTTAAGGAAAACTTACTCTTTGCATTACAGCCTCTTTTTTTCTTGGCATCTTGTTTCATACATATGTATTCTCTATTAATATCATTCAATCCTCTCATCAAAATCAAGAAAAGAAGATACTTGAATTCAGCCTTCTGGAAAGTAGACATCTGAGAATCAGAAGCCTACATCTAACTCTGTAATTCTGGTGAGTTTAATAAACATTGGGCAGTGAGTATCACAGAAAAAAATAATATTATAACATCAAGAAGGCAAAAATTCAAGACATCAGGTTATTGTTAGTTTGGGAATGCTAATAGTTTCTATTGAAATGATTAAATTAGAAAGTGACTGGCATCATTTCTTCTAACCAGTATATAAGGGGATCATGAACTCTTTTAATTATGTCCAAGTGAAAGGAACAATACTTTACTATACACAAATTCAGAAT
>PVKM010045371.1:0-11986 GCA_004027735.1 Carollia perspicillata
CACTTTGTTACAGGTGAGGGAACTCCAGTTGCATTCTTTAAAGTATGCAGGTATTAATGGCCCTAAATTTTGCTCCAAATTGGGTGGTTTCCTGCTAGCAAATTAATAGATTCTTCTGGAATCTATTTCATTTGTTATCATCTTGTTTGATGATTGTTGTTTTCATCAGGACTTTTTAGAACATCAAATCGTTGTTTGTTAGGCCTGGTTAAATGATAAATTGACCTTGACTTCCCTTTATTTCCAAAGTAATTATGGGCTTCTTCCTGTCTCTTTTTGATGCCCACAGAGGCCACAATGAATGTAGTTAAATATTCAAATATGAGAATGAGAAACAAGGTGTCAACATATATATAATTTATCAATTGAGGAATCCTACTTACAAAAGGGGAAACGTATTGCTAATAAACTTAACCAATTTTTCAAAATAATTCACACATATTTTCCAGTGTCTTTGCCAAGGAGTGGCTCAGGGATCTTTTGTCTCTTTATAATTTGTCAACACCTCCAGACACTGCGAGGTAAAAAGATAACGTAAGTGCGAACAATGTGTGGGCTACAGATTTGCAGCTGCAAGTCAAGCCCCAAGCGCCTTTCCAAGCACATGACCACTCCTACTCCTACCTAGAAATACCTTAGTCAGCTCAGCTTGTTTCCCCTACTCGGAGAGATTGCAACTAGATAGAAAACACTTAGGAAGTTGTTTGCTTTGTTTTCTTTTCCAAAATATCAGCATATAATATGTGAGAATCTCAGTTTTGCCAACATATTTCTTAGACATTAAATCAAATGTTTAATTAAATCATGCCAGAGCTAAAACTGCAGTTTATTAAAAAGCCTGAAGAAGTGAAACACAAAACCCTCTTTTCTAGTTAAAGGGAGGTCACCCTCTGATACCCCAGGGCATCAGAATTTCTCCTTGAGTATAGTATGTTTGGGTTGAGATGAGATATTTCTAACAAAAAGAATATCCACCTATCTATAATATTCTTAGCAAGGAGTCCATTTGATTCAAGTTTCCCTAACGGTAATCTAAGGTCAGATACATTAGGAGATGCTAAATTTCCGAGAGTGGAGTATATAGCATGCAGCATTCCCCAAACATCTTGGACCACAAAAACTTTTTGCAACACCAACTAACATGGGCCAGAAATGAAGAACAATATGGAAAATGTCGCCTACTGCTCTTCATCATCAGTTCTCTCTGGAACAAGAACAGAAGGGGAAAACGTCAAGCACTGAGTTAGCACTTTCAAACAGTGGGGAGGAGTTTGGGGAGGATGCAGAAAGCACATTTTGCCTACTCCAGAATTCTAAGAAATAAAATTTGTCGTATGTAAATAACAATCTAGGATATCCATTTTGAAATTTACTAACAGGTATAATCTTAATTGTTCTGTGTACAATAAGTCCCTTCGGGTCTAAATGCCTCGTGTAACGTACACAGGAAAGACAGAACCACGTTACATCTCCTTGGCCGTTGTTACCCACAAAGCAACTGTTAACAAGGACGGCATGTGAGCGGCTTGTTATTTTTGCTGGGAAGATTTAAGTACGCCATTCCTACCTTTAAAAACAAAAACCTGCATTTCCCAAGGTGCTTCCCGCCTTAACTACTTCATAAACTTCTCTATAAAATCTCATATTCACAAGCGTCTGATCGCTCAGCTCATCAGGCATACAGCTGCAATTTCTGACTTCCTGAACCTCCACCAGCCCTTTAGCCTCGGCTAAGGAGCCCAGTCCGGTGAAAATCAAGTGCCACCAGTCACCACCTCATACTCGAAAAACGTAAAGAAATCCTTTCCCCGGCACTTTCCCCACGTAAATAGCGTCCAGGTACAAACCGGCGTCTAAGGACAGCCACGGCACGAAAGCGCCTGGGACGCGCGCCGTACCTGGTTGAAGTGCAGCTGCGCGAGCTGCGGGGCGCCTTCCACGGCGGCGGCTCCCAGCTGCTGAAGCAGGTGCCCGAGCTGCGCCGCCGACAGGCTCCGATTCGCGCCGAACACGCTCAGCACATCTTCGCTGAAGGCAAGCCCGGGCCCCGCCGCAGCCCCTCCGAGGCCCGCCGCCGCCAGCAGCAAGATCCCAGCCACGGCCTGGCTGGGGGCCATCCTGGCCCGGGCTGTCCCTTGCGGGCCCAAAGCTGGCTGAAGCGCAAGGGGACGCGCCGGGCGCACCGGCGTTGGTGCACTAGGGCGCGCGGTTCAAGCGTCGGCGCCCGGCCGAGTCAGCTGTGGCACGAGGCTCCCCTGGTCCTCCGGCGCCTTCGAAAGAGCTGCAGCCGGCGATCTGCGGAGCATTGAAGTGGCGGTGCAGCTGGGGGTGGGGAGCGATAGGCAGAGCGGGCGCCCAGTCCTCCTGGAGAGCCTGAGATAAAGAGGACAAAGGGGGAAAGATAAAGGCCACTGGGTCACCCGCCGGCCGGACCCGGGAGCACTGGGTGGCCAGAGCCCTCGAACTCCCGGCGGGCATGGGGCCAACTGCCCCGTAGCCGGGTTTGCGAACGTCCCAGGATCTGCTTACAGTGTGGTGACACACGCTCCTCCCGGATATAAAGCTCTAAACCACCACCAGTTCTTAAGAATCAAAACTGCACTCCCTGTGGGACCCCGTCTCCTCTACCTGCCTTTCTGCCGAATTCCCGCAGAGCAAACTTAAGAAGGATGAGACGTGCCAGCGCCTAAATGGGACCTTCCCTATCCCAGATCTCGGCTCTAAGCTAGCTAGTAGAAAGGACTGACTAGATTAGACTGCTCAACTCTCACCTCGCCTGCCTGCCTGTTTGTTTCTGTCCAGCCCTGCACCCTTTCAGATAAGAGGAGGATGACCCTGTCCCCGCCTCTGCAGCACGTGGTGACACACTCCCCCTCCCGCCTGAACTCCCGCGCGCCTCCACGCCGGGGCGCCCGACCGCAGGCCTTTCCTCCTCCCTTGCTTTCCCAGCCTCCGCTCTGACCGCTCACCATCCCTTCCCCTCCCCCCCAGACTCCCGGGGGTTACCTTAATGACACCTCCTTGTCGGTGACTCCTAGCCTTCTTTCTGCTCTCTGCGGTCTCTTTGTTACCTTGATGAAACCAGCTTCCTAGAAGAGAGTCTGGAACCCCTTGCATTGTCTAAGCTACTAGCAAGAACTTTTTTTTTTGGTCTTCTTAACCTCAAGGGAGAAAAAGGAAACCAAATCTGTAGCGTGGTGGTAGACTCCCTGAGCCAGCACTGCCCAAACCGGCCCTTCCTGACGCCGCACGGGATATCCGCAGATTAAAATGAATGTTTGTTCAGATGAGGATTCAAGAAAAGCTGATTTAGGTATGAAGTCAACAAGTTTGGGTCAAGTGAATGCTGTGTTTGGGATCAAAGGTTGTGTCTGGTGGAAATAATTGTCCAGAAATAAAGTGAAACCACGATCCACTGTTACATGCCAAAGTGGTGTAGATGAAATGTTCAAATAGCTGTCCATCTTGTGCGAAACATTCACACACACACACACACACACACTGTCCTTGCCTTTCATAGGTTAAGTTCACAGCCTCCTAAAACAACACATTTCAAAAAAACAAACAAACACTAAATCCAGACTAGGGCAAGGAGATGGAGAAGGAGAAAGAATCTCATCTCACACAAGAACTTAAATAAACCCAGGAAGAAAGAGATGAGAGAAAAATCGAGAAGAATGAGATCCAGGTGGACAGAATTGAAGGGCTGTCATATGCAGAGGGTTTAACAGCATTCTGACTACAGAGGGCAGAAGGCAGCAGGAACAGGACACACTTACCAAGAGGAAGGTTTCTGCAGAATATCAGCACAACTGCTCTGAGGAGCAGTGTTCCCCATTTTTTAAAGTGATTCAAACCCAGGGATATGCGGTAGAAGGATTCCTGCCTTGGAGGGAGAAGAGCAAAATGATCTTGATGATGTGTCCCTTCCAATTATAAACCTATATATTTGTTAATTTACAGAATTACATTGGTGCAAAAGGGCAATTATTTCACCCAAGGGCCGGAAGTAAGTGCATGTCACCATTAAGCTCTTAAATTACACAGCTAGTAGTACTCTTCAAGACATTTATTGAAAATATTTTAATAACTATGTGTGGTACTTGGTGGGTACTAGAAATATTAAGGGGAACACTTTGTAAAGTATATGATTGTGCAACCACTATGCTGTACACCTGAGTCTAATACAAAATAATACTGACTGTAAACTGTAATTGAAAAGTAAAAATAATAAAAGGTTACTTTCCAACTTAACTGGAAAGTAAAACAGTGTCTAGAAGGCAGACCATTCCACTGCTCACTCGCCGATGCCCGAAGCACAGGCAGTGTGCTGAGAGCCCTGATGAGCCCGACGACTGTGAAGGCTCCTTAGCTTTTTGTAATCCAGAATTTCAAAATTTTGTTTTCAGGAATCGAGCCAGAAAATCAGATGTTTGCTGAGCAAACTGATTAGGGCAGAACTGCTTCAGCAACATGGTGCTGGAGGCAGAACCCTAAGAAAATGTTCAGTGTCGTCATGAGCAAAGAAAAGTAACTTTCTCAAAACAATGACAAGGGTACAGAGGGCTTTGACAGGAGAGCATGCGCCTCCCCAGTGCCTGTTGTACGAAACCCAGAAGTATGCGAAAGAGGATTATGGAACATAAAAAAATTACATTATGACATAACATATCCTTTGTGTTTCTTGGTGAGGAGGGTTTGATATTTATGTAATTATAGTTTGTTTACAAAACTTGAGCTTATATAACTACATGGTAAACTTACTAGTTTTCAAAAAATTATTCATTCTCAAATATAGTTTGTTGCCTATTTTCTGTTTTGATGTCAGTGACTGAAGGTGATTCTTGGAAATTAATGAAAGCTCCAGATCAGCGATTTTCAACCTTTTTCATCTCATGGCACACAAAAACTAATTACTAAAATTCTGTGGCACGCCAGAAAGTATATCACTTTTTGCCAACATGACAAAAAATAGGTATCATTTTGATTCATTCATATCCAACAGCCATTGTTGTGTTGGCTGTTGTCATTCAGTGTGTATCAGGGGGAGTATTGTTCTTTTTTTTTAATCCTCACCCAAGGACATGTTTTTATTTATTTTAGAGAGAGAGGAAGGAAGAGAGAATGAGAGAGAGAAACATCGATCAGTTGGATCAAACCCACACAACGTAGGTATGTGTCCTGACCAGGGATCGAACCTGCAACATTCTGGTGCACTAGGTAACACTCCAACCAACCAAGCCAAAAGGCCAGAGCCTTTTTTTTAAATTGAATTCATTGGGGTGACATTGGTTGATAAAATTATACGGGTTTCAGGTATACTATTCTATAACATATCATCTGTGTATTGGGTTGTGTGTTTAACCACCCCAGGTCAAGTCTCCTTCCATCGCCGTTTATCCTCGCTTCACCTTCTTCTACATTTTTCCATCCCAGCTTCCCTCTGGCAGTCACCAGACTACCATGTGTGTGTGTTGCCATTTTTTGTTTGACAGACTAAGGGGAAGGAGGTCAGTGCATGCATGACTAAATAGCAAGGTAATGCCTGTTTTAAAAATTCTTGAGGCACACCAGTGTGCCGTGGGTACACCTGTTGAAAATTGCTGCTCTAGATGGTTCATCTACACCCAACAAGTTGTCCATTACCAGCTGGAACAGCAACACTGATAACATGTTGGATTTTTCACAAACGTGAATGGGTTTAAATTAATACAAATTTTGTATCATGGATATTTTGAAAACAACATTTTATTTATCAGCCGTTCATGTCTATGTATGCGCATTTTGCCAACCCATCAACCACCCAAGAAAATAAACAGAAAAATAAGTAATAATCAACCTGCTTTGAAACCTTACCAAATTGTTAACATAATGTAGAAATGCAACTAAGAAGAAGTATTCAAAATTCTAACTACTAATGTTGACATAAGAAAAGTTCAAACCAATGAATAATTTTTACAACAGTTTATTTCAGCCAAAACTTACGACAATTCCTGGGAAACAAGATCTCCATTGCTCTGGAAAGTACTCATTTTGCAACTTCTTTTATGCATTTGAAATCAAGGAGGAAGTGTTAAGGAAGACGACATGGAGGTGGGAGAAAGCAAGGTGCGGACTGGGTTACGGAGTAACGGAGATTGTGCACACTCTTGAAGATGGTCATGTTTTCAAAGGAGGAATCTAAAAAAAGAGGCATCTCAAAGATGTGTTAACCTGGATGCACAGAAACAGTGGACGGGGCCTCATTAAGGTAAATAAGCGTCTTACTAAAGCAGTCACAGGCCCGGCCCTGGCCAGGTGTTCCGTTGATGAAGCAAGGCCATGACTGCCCACCATGACCTGCCCAGTTAGGAATTTGTGGTCTTCCGCAGAATCCTTTGTTTCACCTACACTAACTATTACATTACTGTTATTACTAACTACCAAGTTGGTAAGGTAAATTTCTAGATACTCTGCTCTCATAAAATTTGATCACCAAAGTACTATTCAGATAATGTTTTAGGGCCCAAAACATGGCATTCGGGTAGCAATCCCCTTCCTGAAGAAAAAGACTTCCAATTTAAAAGATAAGGTGTATATGTATAAGCTATTCTTTTTCTCAGAAATCTTTCTTTAAGATCAAATAATTTTGAATGATAACAATGAAGAGGACACTGGTTAGGATGTTGAAAAATACCCTTGTTCTAGGTCACCAGCAAAACTAGGGAAAGTCGTGTGACCTAACCAGAATGCAATTCCCTCATCAATAAAAGAAGAAAATTGGATGCGAAGAACAAATATCCATTTCAGCCTCATTCTTTCTAAATGTCTAATTTCATAGTAATTTAGCAAATCAAAACATGAAATACCCAGAAGAGAAATGAAAGTTCAACTCTCCAATGCAGGGAGCATTTAATGACAAACGTTACTTTTTGGCTCCAAATGCTTCCCAGTCCCAACCTTTCGTTACTATTGCAAACAAGGAGCAAACTGGCCTCTTTTAAACTTTCTCATGCATTCATTTGCAGTGGAAGGAATAATAAGCAAATCTAAGAGATGGCACGTCCCTTTGCTTCTTCTCCCTTTTTTCCCTTTGTTCTACCTTCCAGTCCTAAAGCCATTAGGTGGAGCATAGCCCAATAAACGTATGTGTGCAGAGGGCCATCATTGTATCTCCACAAGGGGTGTTGGAGACTGAACCAGGTAGGAAGGGTATCCTAGAGAGAGGAAACCTTAGTCTGGGAAGTTGGAGCCCAGACAGGGTGACAAAGGTGTCCAGAGTGTGAGGGAACACGGAAAATCACCCCTGCATTTCTAGTGAGGTAAGAGTGTGTGTCAGCACAGAATGTCAGCACCCAAGGGTGACAAGGGGAGCATAATTCCCTTGTTACACACTTTGTTACAGCCCAAGCTGCAGAAGGAGGGAGTCCATGCAAAGCAACGACCTTGTTATAGAGCAAGGACTGGAGGGCATCCATGAGTCAGGAGTGAAGAGAGACAGTCTGGTGTGACTAGTCAGAGCCTGGGTGGGTGAGGAAGGCATCCCTGCTTGGTGGTGGCCCTGCACAGCATGTCAGAGATGGACAAGGATGAGAATGGAGACCAGCTGAGGTACCAGAGTCTGTGCAGTGAGGAGGGCGCCTGGTGTGGGGGGTGTTAGTGTGATTTAAATAGAAAATATACATTTGGTCTTCATTGAGTTTCTGGCACACAGCTAAAACCTTTGGAATTTCCTAAGTGAAAAAAGGGTTATTGCGGTGACTTTGGGGTAGACTAGAGGATGGGAGCTGGTTATCAAGCGAACCAGCAGTGTAATTAGAGGGCTGGAAATTTCAGTCACTCTCCCAGCAGCCCCCAACTCTCCACCCTGACTTCTGGAGGGAAGGAGAGGTTGGAGATTAAGTTATTCCCCGATGGCAAATGATTTAATCAACCACGCCTAACCCAAAGAGACTGGGTTCAGAGAGCTTCCACATGGAGGTGTGGGGGGAGTAATCAGAGAAAGCATGGAAGCTCCATGCCCTTTCCTGATACCTTGCCCGAGGCATCTCTTCCATCTCAGTTATGGTCCTCAGTTATGTCCTTTTATAATAAACCAGGGATCTAAGTAAAGGTTTCTCTTGAGTTCTGTAAGTAACTGGAATCTCTAATCTATACCCAGTCAGGCAGAAGCATAAGTGACAAGCTGGACTTTTTGACTGGCATTTGAAGGGAGAGGCAGTCTTTCTCGTGGGACTGAGCCCTTAAACTGGTATCTGATGCCACCACCAGATAGGTAGTGTCAGAACTGAGTTCAGTTGTAGGACACCTAGCTGGTGTGTGACACTTGCTTTATGAGTGCAGAAATCTCCCCACATATTGAAATTTGGGTGCAGAATAATAGAGTATCGGAAGCCAAGAGGAAAAGTGGGGGATCGAGAGATGACATCAAAAATATAAGATGAGTTATACATAGGAGATTCATTAAGTAAGTAAATATATTATAGACAATTGTGATCAGTTCTCACGCTGTTGGGGAAGGCTGTCGAAAATATGGAGAAGGAGGAAACAAGAAATTAACTAGAACACTAGAGTGAACTCACAGTGTTAAGCTGAAATTGGAGATACCAGAGTAAAATCATGGTTTTCGGTATATAAACAAATGAAAATAGATAGCAGCTGTAAATAATCCCCAACACTGTCCCCTGGGATGGCCTGGGAACAGCGGCACCCTAACAGCAGTGAGCGTAGGTAGGACCCTGAGCTTGGCTTCTGAAAACTATTCTGCACTAGTAAGAATCAGGGCTCCTTAGAGAAAGGGTTGATCGCAGGACTGGGCAGAAAAAGAAACAAGATGAACCCGGAAACTCTTATGCCTGAAAGCAAGGAAGTAGTCAAAGAACGAGGAAATACATATTCAAGTACTATAAAGTAATGAATGGGGCGTTGGTGCAGCTACTTACCTTCAAATGGTTCAGAGGAAAGGTCTTTGTACTAGGCATTTTTCTGTAAGTTTGTAATTGCTTCAAAATTTAAAAAATAAAACAGTGAGTAGAGTAAGGAGAAACTCCTGTCAACAAATTACATGGAAATTAAAAATAAAATTTTGCTAAGATCCTGACTTAATAATATTCGGTGAAATTACCATAACTCACTATGTATTTTTACCCTCTGGATCACATTCCGTGTGGTGTGGGAATACTAGTGTGAAGAGGAATTTTATTTTCTATGAAATGCTTGTAGCAGAGGTTAAGCAGAAGTGAGATGGTTGCTATAACAGAGATTTTAAAGGTTGCAGTAGAGAGAAATCGGAGCACCTATGTCTGCAGAAGACGCTGAGCAAGTAATTGATGGAGCAGTTAACCCAGGAGCTTGAATGATAAGTAGAAGTTTGGCAGAAAGACAGAGAGAAAAGCACATTCCAGGACAAAGAAATGCAAAATAAAAAATCCTGGGGGACCTGAGAGAGCAAGAACTACAGGAAGGTCTTTGCAGCTGGAGAGTCTGGAGCAGAAACACAGAATCTGACAAAATCAGGAAAAATCTCAAAGTTCCACTGGGTCAAAGGTGTCTTTTATCTAATGATGTTCCAGAAGATTCTTTATGGTCTTCTGTGGTAAAAGTCTCCGTGGTGAATTTAAACCTCCTTTTTCCTGTATTACAAATACCAGATAATATTTACTCCTTATTATCACAAACATGTCACACACAATATTCTCAAATAAGAGCAAGCTGGTGGTGACTCTATCCAAATCACATATGTCTATTCAGCTATCAATACCGCAGACAATGTGGGTAGGAATTAGATTTGTGTTAAGTCTACCCTGCACTTAATTCCTAATATACAAAATGGGATTAAAGTAATACTTGCTCAGTCTACATCAGTAAATAACTGAAAATCGGATACGATAAGGCATGTGAAAACTCTTAATACCCTGTAAAACAGAGTGACGGTATTATAAGCTAAAATGGCAGGGTAATGTGATCCCTGTAATCGGACTACTGAACTGCCATTAAAGATGGACAAGAACAGCCAACACTACCCTGGAACAAAGTCTACTTTATACCGCACAACACTCTCGAGGTTGTTTTCCAGGAAATTAAAGCACTAATCAGAAGTGGAAAGAACCAAAGATATCATCAAGTCTAATCTAGTCATTTTTGAGTAAGGAAAGGGAAGCTCAGAGGAGTTAAGTGTCGTGGTCAAGTACGCATTTAGACGCAAACATAGGCCCAAACCTACTTCTTTCCATTATACCACCAAAAATAATAACCAGTGTTTTGAGAATAATAACAGCTTGTGACTTTTATTGGGTTGAGAAAACGAAACTGGAAACTGTACTAGCCCACATTCTTAGGCCTCTTTCCTTCTTTCTCTCTATTCTTTTCCGATAGTCCCATATCCCAGGTCTTGTGTTCCCATTCAGCTCAGCTCACCCAGCATGGCCTCTCTGTAGTTTCTGGGTTTTATAATTCCACACATTTTTAAACATATTCTTAGAATTTTGGGAAAATGTATGTGTCTGACATGGAAAGATGTTAAATAAAGTAATGAAATGGGGAACAGCGGAGTATGTTGCAAAACTGTATATACAACGCGCATGCGCACACAGGAGCACAGGCCCTTCACGTTAGCGAAGGTCTGCGGGAATGTGCGCCAAGCTATTAACACTGCTTCCCTCCGGAGAAGGAGGTTTGGGGAGCAGGAAATCCAAAGGGAAGAAGAGCCCTTTCTCTGGAGAGAAGAATTAGAAAACTGTATATTTTTATGTATACATTTGGCATATTCTTGGGCATTTGAATTTTTCAAAAGATGTGTCTTTTACAACCAAACAAATTTAAAAAATGATCAAAACGTGGATGGTCCTGGAAGTCTGGGTGGCTCTAAAGTGGGAAGTTAAATCAGTCAGCCTCTTCATGCGCCCAATGAGGACAACCCCGAAAGAGAGATGAGACTCCCACGCTGTATGCCTGGCATGATTCTGTATCACGGAAAGCTAAGAAAAATAGCACAGATTTATAAAAGTAGCCCTGGAAGGCATCCAGCTCCCCTCACTCTGTGAATCTTGAATAGCCAGAGTCTTTGACGACGAGTGGGGTAAGTGGGCAATGAGCAAGAACGATTCTCCGTAAGAGGGTATTTAACCGTATCTCAACTCTCCCAACAGTTGAGGGTCAGAATCCCAAAGCTTGAGTAAAATTGACCTGCTGGGAAATTTAATCATGTGAGAACAATTAGGAATTTTGTTTTCAGGATAAGAGCGTAATACAAAGCCTAGTCTTAGGCAAATTTATGGAATGAAATTATGACAGGGAGCTCTTCTCAGGGTTCTCAACCCCTTAGCATCTGGGATCCACCTCTCTCCCCTTGCCTGCTATTCCTGCTGTTAACTTGTCTCATTATTGAAAGTTAAAAAGCAAACAGAGCAAGTGATTTCTCTTCAGCACATGCAGGATTAGGAGTTTAAATCCTCACAAGGATTCTCTTGACCAGCTCCACTAAGGTTTTTTCCAGAGACTCATTCACACCATATTCTTGCTGCAGAGATACTCTGGTAGTTACGAAACACTCGTCCCTGACTCCTGGTAAAGCAGTGAAGCCCTAACTGGAAGAGCTGCCACATCCCTAGGGAATGCGCCACAGACTACGCCAACCTGAAGTCTCTTGGCAGCACAGTGGTGAGGATAGAACAATGGAACAAGGATGAGAGGACTTGAGTTCTCATTCTAACTGACACCATGTGAACAGTTTGTCATCTTTGTAGTTTCAGTCGTTTAGCTCTTCCATCAGTCTCGCAGGGTTGTGCTGAGAATTCAATGTCATAACACAAATTAACGCATTTCATAAATGGCAGAAGGGCCAGGGAAAACTAAAACTTCAAACTAGTCAAACCAGATGGAAACGTCATTCTGAGCACGGTTTACAGCATGGAGACGCTACTTGTCTGTTGGACACACATAACATCCAATGGCGCCGTAGCCATTCCTCCCTGGACCAGAAAACGACTCCTCCATTGGTCCCATCATG
>PVKM010045372.1:0-11991 GCA_004027735.1 Carollia perspicillata
AAAAAAAAAAAAAAATACGAGGAGAGGCTTAGGAACCCCCGGGACAACTTTAAATGTCCCAACATCCCAATCATAGGGGTGCCAGAAAGAGAAGAGGAAGAGCAAGAAATTAAAAACTTATTGGAAAAAATAATGAAGGAGAACTTCCCCAATCTGACAAAAGAAATAGACTTCCAGGAAGTCCAGGAAGCTCAGAGAGTCCCAAAGAAGTTAGACCCAAGGAAGCACACACCAAAGCACATCATAATTAAAGTTACCCAAAATTAAAGATAAGGAGAAAATCTTAAAAACAAGAGAAAATGAGACAGTTACCTACAAAGGAGTGCCCATAAGACTATCAGCTGATTTCTCAAAAGAACTTTGCAGGCAAGAAGGAGCTGGAAAGAAGTATTCCAAGTCATGAAAGGTAAGGACCTACTTCCAAGATTGCTCTATGCAGCAAAATTCTCATTTAGAATGGAAGCACAGATAAAGTGCTTCCCAGATAAGGTCAAATTAAAGGAATTCATTGTCACCAAGCCCATATTGTATGAAATGTTAAAGGGACTTATCTAAGAAAAAGAAGATTGAAACTATGAATGGTAAAATGACAACAAACACAACTATCAACAACTGAACCTAAAACAAAACAAAAACAAAAACAAAAACAAACTAAACAAAGAACTAGAATAGGGACAGAATCACAGAAATGGAGATCACATGGAGGGTTATCAGCAGGAAGGGAGAGGGAGGAGAATGGGGAATAGGTAGAGGGCATAAGAAGCATAATTGGTAGGCACAAAATAGACAGGGGGTGGTTAAGAACAGTATGGGAAATGGAGAAGCCAAAGAACTTATATGTATGGCCCATGGACATGAAATAAGGGAGGGGAACGATGTTAGGAGGAGGTGGCAGGGTAAAGGGTGGCAGGGAAGAAACAATGGGACAACTGTAATAGCATAATCAATAAAATATACTTTAAAAAATAAGAAATTTTAAAAATAGACTTGAACCCAGGTTTGTCTATATCTAGTGCCCTTTCTCATTCTACTCTTTCTTGGACTTGAAATGAAAATTGAAGAGTGATTATGAATTGGATGGGTGGTGGTAATATGGAAGGGCTGTTCAGTGCAAGGAAGTATGGGTTAGGTTGGTGCTTTATAAGAGCAAATTCTCATTTTCTTTACTTTGGAAATTGTGCATAAGTCAGACAGGAGATTGAAAATATCCCAGTGGCCTTCTTCCCTTGGAAACGCTCCTGATGGTCTGGTGCCGCAGAATTCTGCCTAGGCAGGTCTGTGGAGACAGTCCAACACGCTGCTGCAAAGTTCCAGCAGCCTCTCCAGAATTTTATGAACAGATGGCACCATTTGGACCACATTTCAGGATTTACAGATTTTGTCCAGGAATTTTTTTATTTCCCTTTTCTGGGTATATTTCATATGAGCCTTGATACCTTGCCTGGTTGAAACATTTTCTTTTTAAACTCTACACTCTCAGTTGGTCTCCACCTGATTAAGCCACTGGCCAATTTAAACAAATAAATAGTAATTTCCGTTATAGTAACTCATGCCTAATTTTTGAAAAAAATAACTCAAACTAAAATTTTTGTGAGAATTTTTGAAGCCCTTTTGAATGTTTATCTCCCTAATTCTGGCACCAAGGTAGTCAGAAAGGAAAGGAGAATTAGCAATGGACGGTTGTATTGCTAGTCGCTTAAGTATATGTTTTCTTATTTTATATCATTAGTAATCTGAGGCTCTCACCCAGGCTGGTGTGGCTCAGTAGATTGAGTGCAGGCCTGTGAAGCAAGGGATCGCTGGTTTGATTCCCAGTCAGGGCACATGCCTGGGTTACAGGCCAAGTCCCCTGCAGGGGTCACATGAGAGGTAACCACACACTGATGTCTCCCTCTCTTTCCCTCCTCCTTCCCCTCTAAAAATAGATGAAATCTTTTAAAATAATAATAATAATCTGAGGCTCTCAGGTACACATAATTGGATTGACAGAACCAGTCAGATGATTTCATTTGTGGTGCATTATTGACAGCACTACCTGCATAGTCTCTTTTCATTCAATTTTATGCACTTACTTTTTGTCAACTTCACTTAACACATTCAGTGTCATTCTCCATCTCCTGTTCTACTATACATACTCTTGTTCATGTATTTAATGTATATCATCCACCATCCATACTTCTAGTCACAAAATTGTATAACAATGAACAACACAAAGTATTACTTTATGTTTTGAATCAATTGCATTTAGTAAGTATTTCATTTTGCTTTCCCTTTTTAGACTCAATAGTGAACTAGAGAGAGAGAAAAACAATGATATGAGAGAAAACATCAGCTGCCTCCCCTATGTGCCCGTATCATAGATCGTAGATTGAATCTGCAACCCAAGTACGTGCCCTGACTGGGAATCAAACCTGTTACCTTTTGGTGTGCAGAACAATGCTCCAATCAATTTAGCCACCCCAGCAAGGCAACTAATTTCTTCTTTTTGACTGATACACTGTATTTGATAATATGTGTATACCACATTGTGTTCATTTATTATCTGTTGATGAACTTTTAGATTGGTTCCAAATCTTTGCTTTGGCAGACATTGATAATAATGCAACAGTCACCTTCCCCTCATTTCTGTGTGAAAGGTTTTCTAATGTATTTACCCAAATATGGAATTTCTTGGGTCCTAGGCTAAATATGTGCTTAATTTCACTAAATAACACTAAATTGCTCTCCAAAAGCTCATGGTCTCACCAAGAGTTCATGAAACTTTCTGGTTCCCCATTTTTATCAGCATTTGATAGCAAATAACTTAATGTATGCCTATTGTTGATAGAGTGGAATCCTACTTTAATTGCATTTTGTATAACTACTAATGAGGCTAAGTCTTCACAAACACATTAACTGTAAGAATTTCCCTGCTCTGGCCAGTGTGGCTCTGTGACTTAGCATTGGCCTGCCAAACAAAAGGTCACTGGTTCAATTCCCAGTCAGGGCGCATGCCTGAGTTATAGGCCAGGCTCCCAGTTGGGGACATGCAAGAGGCAACTACACATTGATGTTTCTCTCTCATATTGATGTTTCTCTCCCTCTCTTTCTCCCTCCTTCCCCTCTTTCTAAAAATAAATTTAAAAAGTCTTTTTAAAAAAATTTTTAAGAAGAATTTCCTTCTATGAATTACCCATTCATAGCTATTGCTAATTTTTCTGTGAAATTGCCCATCATTTTCTTGCAGATTTACAGGAATTCCTATATATTCTATATGTTTATCTGTTAAAAATGTGCAATATTTTGTTATCAATATACTTTGTAAATATTTTACATCAGTCTGCCACCTTGTAGTCAATAATTAACTTCTTATTACCACCCATTCTTGAACAAAACCTTTTATTTTACTATAGTAAAAACCAATACAAATTTTTCTCCTTATGGCTTTGGAGTTTCATTTTTAAAATCACTATTAGTTCCACTTCCAGCAGAAGGGCCGTGTGAAAAGCCCTGTGGACTCACTCCATGGGAAACAACTGTAATTGGTGAAAACTATGGAAAAACAACCATTTAAAATCTTGAGAAACTGTCCTAAGGACATATAAAAAATGAAGAAATATTTATTCAAGAAAATCTACTAAATCTCGGTAATAACACCATGATCTGCAGTCCTTGAGCCCTCACTGCTCATTTCTTCCTTCACTCGTATCTCTTCAGTGACTGAGCTCCAATCCAGGGACCGAAAGCAAGACTTCTTCTCCTTTCGGCTTCCAGGCACGAGACAGTATCTCACTAGGAGTGGCAGACCACCGGCATTTCTCCTCCTCCACCGCCCGCCCACGGCCCTAAGATGCTGAAGCTAAATTCCTGGGGAGTATGACCATAAAACAGCGGTCTTCCTTCCTCCACCCATCCCATACCCATAGGGGCACACAGGCTTGGCCCCAGGACTGGCAGGCTGAAAATAATGGGGCCCTAACCACCCTTGCCTCAGTTTACCCACAGCGCACAGATTGCACGCTGAGAGGCAAACCGGGAGGACCAGAGACTATCACCCCACCTCCCCACCCAGCGTCCTGCTCAGTAAGCAGGGGTGTCACTTCAAGGAGAGGTGTGTCATTGTTTCTAGTGCCAGAGCAGGGCACCAGCGATATTTCAGAGAGGAAGAGAGGCAAAATCTCCCTTCCACTTAGAGGAACCCCTGAGATTACATGGGCCCATCAGAACAGAAAGCTCTTTCCAGAGAAAGGGACTTTATTTGAAACAGATTGTGAGAAAGTTCAACCCTAAACATCACTCTCAAAAACAATGGAGAAGAAGAGTCTGGTAGCTCCATGGCAGTATCAAGTTGAACAATAGGTCACCTAGTGTGCCCAAAAGAATAGGGGAAAGATGCGGCTAAGAATGTCAAAACACACTTCAAAGACTTGCTTCAAAAATTACTCTGCAAAGGGCCCAAATGTAATTGGATCAGAGTGGGGAGCAAGCTAACACCCAGGGTATTGTCTAAAACAAGAGCGCAATCAGCCAGCAATTAGAGCAGCCCAAAAGCTCAGCGGGATACCAATGAGGCAGACAGTTTGACTGAGATTCCAGGGAAAGAGGCGGCCAAAGCAGACCCTGATGAAATCGCTCTCATCCCAGTGTGACAGCTCCACATACAACCGTGTCGATAAAGTAAACATCTTAGGAAAGAGATTATGCAAGTTGCCATGTACACTTAAAGCCGCGAAATGGTGCAGAAAGAAATTGGAGAAGACCTAAGTAAATCTTCATGGATTACAAAAGTTAATATTTTTAAGATGATGACATTCCCCAAATTTATCTACGGATTCAATGCAATCCCTATAAAAGTTCCAACCACATTTTTTTCTACAGAAATTGATGAACTGATCCTATAATTTGTATAAAATGCAAGGGACCCAGAACAGCCAAAAACAATCTTGGAAAAGAGTAGCCAAAACAATCTTTAAAGGGACGCTGTAGAAAAAGCAAGAGACACAGATTGGGAGAAAATATTTTCAAAGCATTTATCTGGTTAGAGTCTGCTATCCAGAATAACAAAAAATACTTACAACTTAACAACAAAAGGATAAATAACCTAAGTAAAAAGGGGCAAGGGATTTGAATAGACATTTCTCCAAAGGAGATACGCAAATGCCCAATATAAACATGATCTGAGACACATATGTAATTTTAAATTTTCTAGTAGCCACAATCAAAAATGTAAATCTCTGAGCAGTGTGGCTCAGTTGGTTGGGTGTCATCCCTCAAAGCAAAAGATCGCTTGTTTGACCCTGGGCCCCAGCCATGGCGCCTGTGAGAGGCGACCTGTAGATGCTTCTCTCGCATATCCACGCTCCTCTCCCTCTCTTTCTCCCTTCCCCCCTTTATAAGAATGAATAAATAAAATCTTTTAAAAAGTAAAAAGGAATTGGTAAAATTAATTTTAACGATACATTTTACTTTATCTACTGTATCCGAAATATAAATGTTTTGACATGTAACTAATATAGTGAAAGTATGTATGAGATCACTGACATTTCTCATAACGAGTCTTCATAGTCGGGCACATCTCTATCTGGACTACCCTCATTTCGTGGATTCGGTAGCCACATACGGCTAGCAGTTACTGTATTACACCGCAGACTTCCACAGCAACCTGTGCTCACCCCTGTCATAACACATCAGTCAGCCTTGATATTCTGGGTTCCTAGCCTGTCTTTTCTTGGTCTGTGAGGCCCCTGAAGGCAGAGACTGTCTTCACCACTGTTCCATCCTTGCAATCTAGTGTAAGGCTCAGTGCATATATGATTGTCGAGTGTAGGTGGTTAGAAGGTAAGGATGCCAGTTTTAGCCTACTCGAGATGTTGACCTTTGTGGTCTTCCACCCCTCAGGGTACCCAGAAAAACTGGGACTTCAGAGCCATCGCCTGAAAGAAATGCCATTGTCACCTTCTCTAGTTAACATTGATATGAATCATTACCACTCTCAGTCATTATTAGTTTTCGTTATGTTATTTGACACAAAAATCTCCATGAGATGGGTAGAATATGTTTATTCTCCCTCATTTGAAGATGAGGAACCTAAGGCTCAAAAATGTTAGATTACCTACCAATATGCTGGTAAATGTTTCACAGCAAGCTTTCTAGGGAGGGAAGTGGATGAGGAAGCCCTGACTGATAGCACTTGCCAATTTCCACGCTGTATATACTCCCACAGCAAATTTCAAGCGACTGACATGATGTTCTTGGAACATTGTGAAGAGATGCACAGGACTGTCCCTAGCCAACTCCAGCGTGAGCCAACTCTGACACGCCACTGTGCATGTGAGAAAGAGGGTTAGTGGAAAGGAGATGGGCAGCTGACATTTTGGAGTGCCTGGGTAACCTGCAAGGTGCTGTTCCAATATTGTCTTACTTAATTGTGGCAATAAATGTTTGAGGCAGGTATTCCTTACTCCCGTTTTAAAGCTGTGGAAAATAAGACAGGTTAGGTACCATGCCCAAGGTTTCTTGTTAACACACGGGACGATATCTTGGCTAAACCAATGGCAAGCGCTCCCTCCTTCTCCTTTTCACCCCCCACCCCCACCCCGTGTATTTGAGTTCTGTATTGCTGGCCTTTGTAAAAGCCTCATTTCTACCTGGACTGCATTTCTAGGCTAGCTCTCCCAATACCAGGGTCACATCAGCTTGGCTCACCAAAGATTCCTACAGCAACATTTCCTGCTCCGAGGAAATTTACATGCTCTTCTAAAATACTCTAGGATTTGCTCAAAACAGAAGGCTCTCAGAGACTTCTCAGGGTGAGGAGCTCTCAAAGTGGGCAAATAGAGTCGTGTGGTCATTCTGGCTCAGGGACATTGTTTACAGACTGAGCCCATCGTTCGTGTCACTACGAGCAGGGGATATGGAACAGGACAACAGCAGCAGTGTCCCTAGGATGGGAAGAGAAACTCATCAGGATGACATGTTTATATTCACTTTTTAAAATTCATTTTCAGTAACCTCAGCTACAACCAAGGGTGATTTACAAGAAAGATGTTTCAGGGGGGGAAACAATTAAAGACAAAACTGATAGGTAAGGGAGGCAAGGGATTTTTAAGCAAAGTTTTTGAAGCAAACTTTCATCTTCAAAACCTATTTATCAGTCTAGTTAATAGGCAGTAGTTTCTTCCAGCTTGAAAGGGAAAAACTGGCTACTTTCTTCCCCCAGATCATACAGCAGAAGTTATCAAACATCACCCTCTCTTTCCCCAGAGTGCCAGAAACAGTGGCACCAACTGGTTTTTGAGTGGTACAGTACAGCATATAGTTTAATCATGTCTCCAATGCTTACAGCACTAGAAGATTGCTATTATTACCCCTGTTTTAATCTTGGAAATAAAACTCGGACATTTAAGTAATGTCCAACACAGAGACCCTCACCTGGGATTTGAGTATAAGTCTCCCTAACCACCAAGCACACGGTGTCTCTATCCCACCATCCTCAAACGAGAACCCAGACTGAAGCTCTGCTTATGTAACAGCCTGTCTTGGGCTCCTTTTCTGCCATTTGTTTCTATTGTTCCATGTTTCCTTGCTTGGCCAGTCTATCTGATGCCAATCTTAGTATGAAAGCTCAGCAAGTGGCACCTGGCATGTGGGCAGACAGATAATTACAAGACACTCTCCACCTCTCCTGTGTTCTCTTTGGTTAGGCAAACAGCAGCTAATGAAGCTTGCTGACGTCAAAGTTATAGTGCGATGGGAAGGTGTGGTGCTCTCACACCCATTTTATAGATCAGGCAAACAGAGGATGAGGGAAAACACAGACCTACTCAAAACAAATAGGCAGGAAGAAGAGCATAACAGTTTGTCTAATTGTTTCATCATTAGTACCTGTCCACATAGATTACCTTTGAGATAATGTCATTATTCTAAAACTTGATATCTAGAGGTACATTTCAGGATTTTTCCAGAGGGACAAATTATGTGGGCTAGCTGAATGCTTTTTGCCCAGACTGACCCAAACCTAATATGATTCAGAACTCGCTTTCATGGCAGAAAAATAGATTACTCACCCATGAAGGTACTTTGGATACGTATCTTTGCAAAGAAATCTGAAGCAAACCAAGGCGTTGGAAAACTTATACAGGTAGATGAAGGAACTCTTCCCAGGGAAATATGCACTCACAAAACACACAGGGATATACAGTTTCAAAGATGAAATGGCGAAAGAGCCTGCAACATAAAGAGTGGTAAAGATGTATGTTTTCACCTTCAACTTCCTTGGAGAATATGAGGTGATACATTTATTCATTGATTCAACAAGTGTTTGGTGAGTGTCTGCTGTTTACAATTGCACTCCATTGTATTCTGCGGACTCAACAGAGAGCAGACCACACAGCCCGTCTCTATGGAGCTTACAGTCTAGGTGAGATTACAAATACTATTCAAGTCATTACAGGAAAACTAACTTTGTTGGAGAAAGCCACACCTGACTGAAGTGGGATGGGATTATAATCATTTTAGAGAAAACCATGAATGTTGAGAGTCGCAAATCTAGAAAATCGAATTGACTTGAACTTGAATCAGATTTTTAGATGTCTGCATCCAGTGCTATGTCCAAACATGGGAAAATCAGGTTCAATTTATATCATCTTAACTGACAAGCTGTGTGAAGAGCGCAGCTACAAAAAAAATGAAAGAGCAGGGCTATTAATTTGTTGTATTGGGTCAGGACTCCAGAGCCTGCTCAGAATGGCAGAGCACAGCTGAGCTCAGTAGGTGGAGGGAACAGAACATGCCACTTAGCCTGACAGCCAAAAGCCCTGCTTGTCCTTCTCACTTCCTATCTGGTTAGGTAATTAAGTGGCGCCCATCTGCCACTCTCCAGGCACTTAGAAAAAGACTGGTAAACAGAGCGAAAATGTGGGATGGAAACTCCACCCAGATCTGCTTCTTCTACTTTCTACTCTATCTTCATAACAGAGGCAAGCCCAGTGGGCCTCCTAACCTTAGACCTAGCTTGACTGAGTGAGGAATTTTTATGGCACCCTATCAAGTAAAGCTAGCAATGAAACTGGCTCAGATAATAAGCCACGTAAGCCCTAGAATATCCTTGCTCAATGCCTTCTCTCCCTAATCCAATCCTGGTCTATCTTTTAGAACACAGACCAAGTATTTCCTTGTAGACTTTTCTGACTACCAACCCTACATTGATCTCTCTGAATTCATACTCCTTCCAATGAGTTCCGGTTATGCCTTTACATTTACGAGTTGGTCAGGAAAGCAAAAGTGGTCATAATTTGGCCGTTTTTGCTAAGGGGTGGATCATTAGGATTGTTACATAAAATTAGTCCACACCTAATCACCCTGACTGGCAGCGAGGCAACTGTCCACAAACAAAGCCATTGGTGAAGGAGGATCTGGGAGGCACTACCAATTTACAAGGGAAGAAAACAAGATTGACAACAATGACAGGATCAGAATAGTAAAAGTGGTTGGTGAGAATACCAAAGGGTTAGGAAAGGCCTCTAACAGAATTGATGGCAATTCAATTATTTTTTTTAAAAAGAGACTGAGTGAGTGTGTTAGTTTCGTATGCCTGCTCTAACAGCTCACCACAAGCTCGGTGGCTTAAAAAAAACAGAAATTTATCTTCTCACAGTTCTGTAAGCAAGATGTCTGAAATGAACATGTTAGAAAGGCCACACCCCTCCAATGACTCTAGGAGGGGAATTCATTCTTTGCCTCTGCCAGCGTGGAGTAGCCGTCCGCATTCCTTGACTTGTGACCACATTATTCATTGACTTGTCCTTGGCTACCTGCATGTCTTCTCCATGTTTCTCTCTTTTAAGAGTACATGTGACTGCATTTGGGGTTCACTTGGATAATGCATGATAAGGCCCCCTTTTCAATATCCTTAACTTAATCACTTCTTTTGCCAGATAATAATCACGGGTTCTAGGGATTAGGACATAGACATATCTCTTGGGGTCCACCATTCAAACTACCACAGCAGCAATTTTCAACCAATGTGCCACGAGACTTTTTAAAACATGAAATACCTGGCTATTTAGTCAGGAGTACTGACCTCTTTTCCCTTCGATTATCACATTTAAAAATGTGACAACAGTGGCCCTGGCTAGGTAACTCAGTTTGTCAGAGCATCCTCCCGATAGACCAAGGTGGTAGGTTTGCCCCACAGTCAGAGCACATACAAGAATCAACCAATGAATGCGTAAATAAGTGGAACAACAAATCAATATTTCTCTCTTTCCTCTCTCTCTAAAATCACTGAAAGGACAAGAGCCAACACAGCAATAGCCATCCCATGCTAATGCTCTGTCTTGAACCATAAATATATAGGTCATACAATACTGTTGCATCTTATTGGTCACGTTGCATAATAAGGTTGCATCTGATTGGTTAATTCTCATTAGCAGAAATCCTTATATACAGGTATAGGCACCTGACTTTTAAAAAGGTCACTTGGGAGCAAAAAGGCAGGCAATTACTATTATTATTACTTTTTTATAAAGCAATAATTTTACTACACATAAGATAAAATATAACAGTGAAAATAAGAAGTTAAAATATGATAAGGCTCTGAATTATCTCACTGATGATAGAAACAAGAAAGAAAAGCATGAGAAATATTACCAGTACTAATTTTCAGAGTATCTTCCTGCCCTTTCCCCAATGGCGGTATTTCTTCTTTCATTCAGTAATTCATTCAAAACATTTATTGAGCCCCAACTATATACCAGACACTCTTTTAGGTCCTGAAAATACAGAGGAGAGCAAGACAGACAAGCTTATTACTCTCATGGATTTATAGTCTATAGTCGAGTAACCAGCACTATAATTACATTATGGTAACAGTAACCACTTTTCTTCCAACATAACATAAATAATAAACAATTCAGGGATTCCATGTTCCTATCATCTGTTGTAAATCCCCTCATTAAATGTTCTATTAATCTTGCCCATGTTTAGTGGTTTATGGTTGCAAAGTTTGCCTAATGAATTAGCTGAGCTTGTCTAGAGGCCTTCAAAGCCAAGCACACTATGCAGCCAAACTTCTAATTAGTCCTTTAAGCCATGACTAATAAATTGCTTGGATGGAAATAATAAAAGCTGATCAAAGACACTTATTAATTATCAAAAAGAAATTCAGAAAGTAAAACAAAAAAGGAAGGCAAGGCTCTTGGCCCCAGAAAAATGCATCAGTTAAATTGTAAAGAACATATGTAAAAGAAATTCACAAGTAAGTACCAACCTGGAACTCTAGATTTGATAAAAAATATATATACAATTAAGGAAGAAGAGTGAAATGCAAAAGTCAACAAATATTTACTGGGAGCTCATAATACGCCAGTTTTCATTCTAACTACAGAGGATAATGCAATGAACTGGGCAATGAACTAGGCAATGAACTAAGCAATGTCCCTGCCCTTGGCGCCTTATGTTACAGTGAGAGACAGAGGCAATAAACAAATTAGCAAATCAACATAAGATATGATGTCAAGTGTTATAATGAAAAATAAAGTAGGATAAAGGAATATGACTGGTTGGAGTTACTATTTTATATAAGGAAGGCCGAAAAGAAGGGAACGTGAAATACAAGGCATGAGACTATCTGGGGAAAGAGAGTTCCAAGGACAGACACAGGCAGTAAAGCATTGTTGGCAGTCCAAGGACCAGGATGCAGACATTGTGAACAGAGGGGAGTGAATGGGAGACTGTGGTCCTAGGCCAGATTTTGCAGTCTTTTAGGCCAGCTGGGGATTCCACCTGAAGGCCACCATACACGGGGAGCTGCGCTTTTCAGGCCTGGTTCCCTTGCACTCCTCTTCCAGTCCTTCCCAAAGGTATTGTTTTGACACTCCAACTGAGAACAGAACAGATATCAAAAGCATGAGTCACAGTGTACCACGAATGGAGTTAATTATAGGAGCACCACTGGGGAGTTTGATTTTACAGCGTGGATTATTACTCTAGCCCATTTTCTTATCTCCAAGC
>PVKM010045373.1:0-11987 GCA_004027735.1 Carollia perspicillata
CCATCTAAGTACCCAGCCCTACCTTTCCTGTGCAGCTCAAGCCCCTCTCATTCATGAGGTCCCTTCTGACCACGTGCGAAACGCTGTGCCTGTCCTCTAGCAAATGCTCCAGGAACGTCAGCGGTTCCCCTGCAGCGGTCCTCCAGGGCCATCCCCCGCCTTTTCTGGTTTGCCTGCCTCAGGTGCTATAGAATCTGACATCTCAGCACTTGTCTAGAACCTGCAGCACAGGTGAGGTTCAGCCTGTCTTTGGACTGTTCCCCATGTCAGTTCCCAACAACATTGCAAAGTCTTTAGTAAGGCATGTGCTAATTCTTGGAATTTCTTTATCAATCCTAATAGCTCTAGGCACAGTGCTGAGTACCATAGGGAGGTGTTCGATAAAAACTAACAGCAAAGAATCTATATATTTTCTTATTTTGTTATCATAGTAAAGACATCACTGAGGGGGAAGAAAGTAATGATGAACTTCTGGCATTGTGATAAGTGCTTAACACTGGCTGTTTTATAGACTCGTCTTCATAAATTGTTGCCGCTGAGATTTTAAGCCAGACATGAATCTATAGTCCACATGACTTCCCTGCTTTGCACATTTTTGCATCTATACTATTATTTTGAAAGACTCAGAAAATTATTAATAATCTCCACAACTGCTCCATTATAACCTTAATGTGATAGAGCATTTTTATTCTTTTTTAAATTCTCTCCAAAGTACTTGTGATCTTTTTTCTTTCCTTGGGTCATCTCAAAAACTGAAAACAGAAGCAGGAAAATGAGACCTATAATTGATGTCCTGAACTTATTTATACTAACAAGGTAGTATCTTCCCAAACATAAAACCCACAAATTCATTGGAGAATGTTTTTCTTTTCCGACTCCCTTATATTTCAAAAACTTTTGCAGAATCTCATCTGACCCCATTATTCTTCCTTGGCTGTTGAGAGTTTTAGGGTAGCTATAGAGTAGAGGTTTATGTCTTCATCTGTCTTCATCTGTCTCAGCTGTTGATCACGTGGTCCCCTACTCATCCCTCTCTCCTTCCCAGCCTTTGACTGCCTTCATCCTCCTGTGCATTTCTATTTCCAGCCCTATTTCTTCCTCATTCTCCCGCCCAGCTCCCACATAGGTACCATCTCTAACTCTTCCATTCTATCTCCTCCTCTGTTATAAGACTACCCAACATTTCTGTCTCTATCTCAATCTCCCCATCCCCATTTTTGTCCACATTTTCATCTCTATTTCTATGTGTATGCTGTTGCCATAAAAGCCCATGGGCATTCTAGGCTTCATAGTCTTACTGAGGTCACAGTTCCATACACACCTGAATTACAGTGGAAACACATTCCCATCCTACTGCCATATGCTCACTTTGGAGAATCATGATATCTCATCTGCGACAGAAGAAAGGTCGATTTCATATCTCTGATTCAGCCTCTCAATCAAGATGTTGGGTCACTTTTTCTGCCATCTCTGTAAGAAAGGTTGCTCCCAAAGCAATGGTGTGAAGCTAGACCATGCTTGGTCCCATCATGCTAAACCCTGTAGACATGACAACAAGCACATGTGTGCACACATATGCACACATGTGCACACCCCCCCTCAGTCAGCTGCACGCCACAGAAGCATATGCCATACCCATAGTCTCACTAAGTCTCTCATGAAAACAGCTTCTTAAATGTTTGGTCTTTGGCTCCTGGTCACCAATCAGCAACACACTGATACCACCCTGACAACAGGTTTTCACTCACAGAGCAGACCAAAGCCATACTCACAATAAAAATAGTTCTCACAAAACGTAATCCACAAAAAAACAACTTAACTTGTTTCCAGATCTTTCCTTATCCTCCGGGTTTTTTTAAAATTTTTATTTATTTATTTTTTAGTGAGAGGGGAAGGGAGGGGGAATGAGAGGGGGAGAAATATCAGTGTGCTAGAGAAATATCTATCAGTTGCTTCTCACACATACACACCCCCAACCAGGGACCTGGCCCACAACGAAGGTATGTGCCAGGACCAGGAAACAAACTGGCGACCTTTCAGTCTACAGGATGATACCCAATGCCCTGAGCCACACTGGTCAGGGCCTCTAGAGGTTCTTGAGGGTGACTTTTCTTTTGTTTTTCTTATTAAATAACCAAAGCCAATGGTGGGTCAGATTAAGCTTGGTTTGGTGTGTTGTTTGTTTGTTTACTTTGTCCAGTGACTACTTAACCAATTTATAAGCAGTATTAGTCAGCTTGGGCTGCTGTAACAAAATATCATTATCTGGGCACTTAAACAACAAACATTTATTTCTCACAGTTTGAGAGGCTGCAGGTCCAAAATTAAAAAGTGCCAACTGGTTTGCTTCCTGGTTCCTGGTGAGGGACTTCTCCTTGGCTATGTCTTCATGTGGCAGAGAGAGAGAAAGAGAGAGAGAGAGAGAGAGAGAGAGAGAGAAGGAAGGAACTCCGGTCTCTCTTCCTCTTCTTATATCCTGAAACAGGGCATCACCTCACAAGTTCATCAACACCTAATTATTCCCAAGGCCTCCCTTCCAAATATCACCACATTGGGGATTAAGACTTCAACATTTGGATGCAGGGGGCACACACTCAGTACATAACAGGCCCCGAGCTCATTAAGTCTGGCTTGAAGTATGTAAGAACTAGTTCCAAACCTGTAGGTAAAGACAGGTACTCTGTCCTGGGTTGAGGTAGTAATGGGTTTCTCTCTCACAGCAATTTTTTCCTTGTGTGGTAATGGATCCCTGTTGTACATAACTTCATGCTTCGTAATTATGTCAGATAATCTCACAACCAAACCATCTAGAAGAGTTAAAATGCATTTTATTATTGCTTAATTGTGTTTTTTTCCCCTACAATTTTCTGTTGGCCTCTACCAATAAAGTTTCTACAATGACCCATGTCAAAATATTTCTGTGCTGGTACTCGAGATATTAGTCCTAATTCACCTATTACTTATGCTATGTAACATGACAAGTTATTTAGTCTCTAAGAATAAGAAAAACGTGCTAAATTGACAGGAAAAAAAACATGAAAATTTGAACTCTCTTCTAGAATGAAGGTTGTAAATATTTTGTAGAATCTCTATTGTCTGAGAGGTTTTGCATAACAGTTGTGGGAATTTTCTGTGGATTTAATCCAGAATGATAAACGGTTTCATCCTAAATTTTGTGATGTCTTGCTATTACAAGGCTTTCTTTAAAGGTTTTAAGCAAACTAAGGGATACTTTTCTTTTTCTTTTTAATTTTTAATTAAATGTATTGGGTGACAAGGATTAATAAGATTATACAGGTTTCAAGTGCACAGTTCTGTGATACATCATCTGTATATTGCTTTGGGTGGTGGGCACACAATGCAAAAATAATTTTATTTTAAAGGACAATTTTAAAAACTCCTTATTTAGAAATTTGGTATCTGTTTTCTTAAAATCTTCTTTGTAAATTGGATATTGACAAAAATAGCTTAAATAATAGATTGTGGCAGGTTTAAGAGGTGGTGTGTTGAATTGATAAGACAAAAAAATTGATACTTCTGTCTAAGGATTGTTGGATCTCGGCTGCATTGGCAGGGGTGCAAAAGATTCTTCATGGGGATGAATTTCAAAAGGGTTTTCAATGGGAAATTTTCATTTTTATTCTTGTCTGCTTCTCAGTTGCAGACTAATGAACTATTTCTGACTAACATTGTAAACTCTTTTTACTAATGACATTCTATTGCATTGCAACAATTATCTGTAAATATTGTGACAGCAATATGAAGACCTCGGGTGTAAATAAGAGAGCAGTCTGTCTTCAAAAATACACTTATCTGAAAACAAAATCTTATTATAAGTAGGCAAAAAAACCCAAGATTTTTCTGTTTTTGTGCTGTTTTTAGTATACATGTAGATTCTTCAAACTTGTGCATATAATTATTGGTTCAATTTTTTTGGCTTGCTTTGTTTTCAAATTGAAGTCTTTATGATTCTACAAGTATACAGAACATTGCAAATGATGAATTATCCATATAATGTAACAATAACAAAAATTAGAGGCTTGTATTTATTTTGTATACCTGATAATTCTTTTTGGGAAGGGGCTTTCATTTACACATGACTCTATAATTTCTTCCTTTTCAAAAAAAATCTGAATCTTTCTTTTCCGTTTGCTCTGTCAATGAAAGAAGGTGGAGTATTTGTTTTTTAATTATCCCAATGTTGACTTTGCGTGATAGTTTTTTACTTTGAGTAAGGATTTTTCAAAGTTAAGTGTTTATTCAGTTCCAGATTGTCATCAGTCATTGCTAAAAATGTTTCTAAGACTCAGGGCTGCCATTTATTGAACTCTTACTATGTTCCATTACTGTGTCTTAGCAATTTATCTTTTATTTTATTTAAGACCCATAACAATAATCAATATATGTATTATTTTCACCATTTTCTATATTAGGAAGTTGAAGTTTACAATTAATTAATAATTTTAAGGTCACATAACCCAATCCTAGGACTTATAAGCTTGGGGAGTATTGTTGTATTATACTCCCAGCATCAGTTGTTTATTTACTTATTTAGCTCTTCACAAAGCAAATACTTTCCCAGCCTCTATTTTGTGCTAGGCATCAATACAGTGGTAAACGAAGACAAGTACAGCCCGTGCCATCCTGAAACTGACAGTCTAGCAGAAGAGAGCAACAACTACAGGGAAGTGAGGTAAATTCCACGGGAGAAGCACCAGGTGTCAGGGAGCACAGGGCAAACAGAACCAACCACCCCGGTAATCTAAACAAGAGCATCAGAATAGGCTTCCACAAAGAAGAAACTTTTAAGCTGGAGCCTGAGAAATGACCTGGGGTTGGGTAGGTGAGGGTACCAGTGTTTTTAAAAGTTGAGAGGTGAGATGGAGCATGGTGCGGTAAAGGAAATGGAAGAGATTCAAGAATACCGGAAAATGTGGGGTCCAGGAGTGGATGGGCAACAGAGGGAGCAGAGGGCAGTCATTAAGTGAGTTTGAATGTTGTGTCATGGGCAGTGAGATGATTTAAAAAATCTTAAGCAAAAATATGAAATGATCACTCTGGTCCTAAACCTTTCTCTCAATCACTTTATTTTAAATCTTTCTCCCCCCTCCCCATTTTTCATCTTCTCTCCATCTCTGTCATAATTTAGCAGAGAAAGGAGTAAGATTGAATGTAGAATAAGTTTCAATAAGTCATATGGGACATGAGGACAGTTTGTACTAAAGTCATGGTAGGAAATGGAGAAAAGTGGATAAATTGAAAGATGTGTAGGGGTGGACTGGGTTATTAACTGGAATCATGGAGGACAAAGAGTCTGGAATGACTTCTAGATTTCCGACGTGAGCAAATGATTAAGGTCATTGCAGAGATCGGGAATACAACTGGTTTGGGGAAGAGCTAATAGACTCAGTTTTGAGAAATTACTTGATACAGATGAATTCATTGAATTTGGCAGATAGGAAGTCATTGGCTGCTATCGGGAGTGGCCCTGTCATTGAAGACATCAGACTCTGGCACACTGGGGAGAGGTAAGGGTGTCAGGGCACTGAGTGGGCATCCTATGTTCATGAGACAGAGTAGCAGCCAAAGCAGCACACATAAGGTCTGGTAAGGCTGTCTTTATAAAGGGTGGTTTTAAGTGTGTGTGTCTGTATTGAAGGGGGTCAAGAACTAGAGGAGAAGGAGAGGCTGAAAATAAAGGAAAAGAAGGTTACTTAAAAAGACACAAGGCTCCCAAGGAGGCAGAGTGGGAGAGAAATCAAGAGCACAGGTAGGGATGTAGGTTTGTACCAAAGGAAAAACTCCCCTCAGCCTCTGAGACCAGAGTGGGAATAGGAAGAATGAGTATAGAGACACCCAAGTCCGGGATGGGAGAGAGAGGAAGACAGAGGAGGGATGGACTTGAATTTGAGGGTTTTCCTTTTGAATGGCTGCATGTTTTTAGGTCTAATAGAAGAGTTTGTATTTTAGAATAAAAAATTATGTAAGAATAAATGTTTTTAAAATTGATAGTTCAAAAGATGTTACTTTTTTCTTATTTTCAAATTTATTTATCTTAGCAAATTCCTAAATGTTATGCAGGATCTGTAGGCCACTGTAGTTGTATAGTGCCACCTTGGCCCCCAAAGGAAACAATTAAAAATGTATTTTCATAAAAATGATCATAAGTTAGATTTTTAATTAGAAAAAGATAGCATAAGTAATCTTGACATTAACATTGGTTATACTCTTATTCAATGCTTGTACCTTCTTCATATTTTCTCTCATTTTTACAAATAGAAGAGAATGTTATATCTGTATTTAAATGCCCTTGATTCATTCTTTATGGTAGATGGCTGTGAAATAAATATATAGTTTGGCAATAAGTCCTTTGGCAGGGGGGTAAATCTCACATAGCCATTGTTTAGTGTTTCTATAAATGGAGATTCTCTTTCAATATACAACAAACAGTCCTTTCTCCATCCACCTGCCTTAGATCTCTGGGGCTACTAAGAGTAGGCATTGAGCATTTTAAACACTGCAATTTTCGCATAACCTCAGGCATGATATGAGCATTTCCTGCATTTTTAGAAGAACTGAAAAACTCACCATGAAACGCTATTTAGGGTCTGTATTAGTTTGCTAAGGCTGCTATAACAAAGTACCACCTAGTTGGTGGCTTAAAATGAGACATTTATCACCTCACGTTCTCAAAGCTAGACAGCCCGGCTCCCTCTGGGACACTGGGGAGAATTCTGTCTTGCCTCTTCCTAGCTTCTGGTGGTGGCCTGCATTACTTGACATTCCTTGATTTGCTGCATTAGTTCAGTTCCTGCCTCTGTGCCTCTCTGTGTTTGTGTCCAAATTTCTCCTTTACATAAGGACAGTAGGCGTGTAAGATGAAGACCCACCCTGATGAGCTCATTGTAACTTGTTTACTTCTCTAAAGATTCTGTTTCCCAATAAGAGCACATTCTAAGATACTGGGGGTTAAAACTTTCACATATATTAGTGGGAGGGGGCACAATTCAACTACTAACAGCACATTGTGTTTTAATAACATGTTAGATACATACACTTCTTTAAAAGGAATACTTCTAATTTTCCATGTTTAAAAAAAATAACCCAGTCTAATAATGACTTTGATTGACATCTTGATATTTGTAAAATATCACTTTGGGGGCTACTTTGTTCTTCTTCAGTTGTCTTTCCACCAACAGCACTAAAGATAACATGGAAATGCTTTCAGAATTGCATTTTTATCCCATCTGTTTCCTGCACACAGTTTGGTGGGATCATTAATGAACTAAGGTGAGGAAAAAAATAAGCAAAGAGGAAAAGGGAAATGTGGTAATTCACCCCAGAAATCATTCTTTAGTTATTTTTCTGAAGCTACTTTAGCTTGATAATCCTACACATAGAGATCATTTAGTCATTTCCCAATATGCAATAAAAGATTATGAAGGAAAATTATCATTGCAAAATGAAGACAAGTCTGTAATTTATTAATATAATATATTAATTTATTGATAAACTGGATATAGTTCCAGCAAAGTTTATTCAGCTTAATAAACATTTTGATGACATTTGTCAAAGTTCCTTCTTTTAAAAATATATTTTTTTATTTGTACATTCACTCAATAAATATTTCAGTATGGTATTTATATGCCAGCAGTATTCTAGGTACTGAGAATGTAGCAATGAGCAAAACAGTAAAAGTAATCCCTGCATTATGGCACTTATATCCTAATGGCAGGGGACGCTGTTCTGTTAAGGCAGACTGGAAAGAGTCCAGGGCAGATGTTGGGAGGTAAATTAGAAGGTTGTTGAAGTCATCCAGGCAAGAGACCAGTGTCAGGAACCAAGACAATGCAGTGTAGGTGGTGAGATTTAGTTGGATTCTGGATGTGCTTTGAAAAGAAAGCCAACAATCTTTGCTGATGGATCAGCTATGGGGCATGGAAAAAAAGAGGCAAAGGATAACCCCAAGTTTGTACTGAATCAGACAAACAACTTGAGGAATATGCTTCTTTTATACACACTAGACAGGGAAAAGAGTTTTATTACACATGAGAGGTGTTAAGAGCAGAGTTCTCCAAGCAGATTTAAAGTTGGGCTGGAGGCCAGTTATTGCCTTTGGACTATTTATTAGAAGTTGAATTAAGTAATTAAGGAAGTGGAAACGATTATGCTATCTGTCATAGGAAACGGAAAAGAATGGGAACTATCTTCTCCCTTTTGCCAAGTAGAGGTGGAAAATAATCACAATAGTGCTTTTATGAAGGGAAAGGAAGAAAAACAATTACACATAAAATTTTTAAATTACTTTGCCTTGTTTTTGGAAATATTGGGAAAATCTAATTTGATTTTCCAAATACAGTGAAAGACCTTTTAGATATTGAATTAATTTTATTTGGCTACTTTCAGTGGTTAGAATCATGATTTTGCCAATCTGCTCTGAGGCCACTTGGGTATTTTTGAGACATTTAGTGTGGTGGGCTCTTTGCCAGCCTTTGGGGAGGTAATTGGAGCCACATCTGCCAGGCAGCCCCTCTTCCCTTCCCACTTTCTCTCTCTGTTCCTGTTGTTTAGCTCGTTGCCCCCACCCATCAGATAACCATCAGAGCATGCAAGCATGCGAGACTGGTCCTGGGGTGGATTTTTTTTCCATATACTGTCTCAGCCTGTGAAATAGTTCCTAGCTCAAATTTACATTAACCGGAGGTAGGGGTCTGTCTGGCCCTAGAAATGATGGGCCATTGTGTGTGCACAGAATACACCTAGAGAGCCAGCCATTGCCCTGGGGCTGCTCTATACGCCATTTGGGAATATCTCAGGCTGTGACTGTCATTTCCAGCATGTCTGATGGTGCTCGACAGTGGTGTGTCTCTGCTAGAGTGGAGAGTTAATCTGTGCTGTGGGCTGTGCAGGGGTGTCCGACCTGGGACCCACAGGCCCCGTGCAGCCCAACACAAAATCATAAATTTACTTTAAAAAAATTTTTTTTTGCTCATCAGTTTTTGTTAGTGTTTGTGTATTTAATGTGTGGCCGGAGACAACTCTTCTTCCAACGTGACCCAGAGACAACAAAAGGTTGCCCCCACATGCTTTTCTAGTTCCGTTTTACTAGCATCATGGGGTAGACATCCAGCAATTACACATTTTAAACCCTAGGAAATAGATCTACAATTTTAAAGTAAAATGCTATAGCTATTCTCCGTGTGTCACACAATGTTTTGAGAGTGTCTCTTCCAAGAGGACAAAGCATTTTGACTGCCCAACTGTTCTGAGACCAAAAGTATTGATGGCAAATGAGGACCTATGCCACTCCTGGCACAAGTGATTTTGTCATTTCCTTTGCTGAAGACTGAATCTTTCATGCTGTACAGCTCTTCGATGGCTATGTTATATTCGTCACTAAGGGACTCCAAGATGTTAGCGGATGTGTGGCTATCTTCTGGTTAAGTGAAGATGTGCAAGTAATGTTTCAAAGTAGGTTTGTCTTATTTACATTACTGGTTTCAGTCTAACACCCTAACCTCTCATCGATGTGCATGTGATTGCCCTGTTAATACAAAGTTAATAGTGATAAAATATATTTTAGCCCATTCATATTTTTATAATTTTGGATACAGTATAAGCATACATTTGTCCATGCAAAATAGTTTCAGACAATTTATTTACTTACTTAAAAAATTTGGTGTATATGTGTTTAATTATCCATCTATAATCTAAGTTCTTTTCATCTTCCTCATATACCAATATCCATTGGTCAAAACATTATAAAACATCTCACATCGAGTATAGTCAGGTTCCCCTAAAAATGCACCCTTTTATCAACAAAGTGTGAGAATTCCTAAATTTTTACTTTATGCCAAATAGCTCTGTCTGATATTTTTTTCATCAAAATTATTTTCTTAATCCTTTCCCCTAAGTAACATAATTGTTTCTATGGGCATAAAGTCAATATGTGGCATAGGAAACATGGCCATCCTTTGATGAATAAAAATGTGAAAATAGATGAGAGAAAAGCATTAACTAACTATATGCTGGAATTTATAGACTAGTAAAGAGACACAAGTTTTTCACTCACACACACACACACACACACACACACACACACACACAAATGCTGGAGAATAGATTATTTTCCCCTAATGCAGGAAGTAGTAAAAATCATGTCAAAGGTACTTATGTGTTCTCCTAGTTCATAAAGTTCAAGGAGAAACACTGGGTCTCTTGTAAGTCCTGAGAGGAAGGGAGTGAATCTCATCACATGTCATTAAGGGGCTGCATAGCAAAAAGAAAGGGACAGGAAAAGAAAGAGAAAAAACCGCTCTGTGACAGTCTGCTTCAATCACACAGCCTGGCACAGAGTATGTGCATTTTACTGAGGTGCTGGAGACCTTTAGGGACCAGGCAATCCTCTTAGAAAGAGCACTTAGAGCGGAAACCTAGCTCGCGGGAGAGCTTGCAGAAGTGGGCAGCCACGGAAACGAAGTACCTCCTTTTCTTCTCTCCCACCTCCGTCTCTCTCTCCTCTCGCCCAGTCAGGAGGTTCCATCCTTCCAGCCACCGCAGATTCAGCACCAGTATCCGCAGTATCTGAGAACACCCCAATGCAACGGACTGGGCCAAGAGGAATACAATTTTTCCAACTACTGGACAAAAACACTTATCATAATTTTACCCTAATAAAAGATACAATTGTGCCTCTGAAAAATGCTTTATAGATTTCTACCTATCAAATGGCAAACTGGTGAGCAACAAAACCACACTATATTTATTTTCCATTAAGTTAGGCTCCAATAAGTTACCTTCCTTTCTGACCCTTCCTGTTGGTCTCCAGGACTGTGACCTGAATCCTATCAAACTCATCAGATCCGTGCCGTCAGTGTTTATATACATGACAGAAGAGACATTGTAGCTGGAAGGTTTTCTATTAAAATGTTGCACCAAAAAAGTAGTAAAAGTCCCCTCTAATTAATCCTTTGCTATATGTAAACAATATTATAGGCAAAAAAAGGGATAGGAAAACTTGTCCAATTATTACTAGGACTTTTTTATCCTCATGTAATTTTTGATAAGTAGAGTTTTGGGGAGGCATTTCCCATAATATTTATATTATGTGCAATTAAATAGAGCTTGTAGAAACATAAAGGTCATTCACTGGTATTCATTTTTGCCAGCTCTTTGCAGTAAGGTTAGCCAGAGGTTTGTTTTCTCCTTCTTTGACTTGTTGAGGTATGAAACAAAGAACTGATGACATAATGCTAGGCTATTCAGTGTGTGCAAAATATAACACCTGTATATTACAAATTAAATTTGCATTAGAATTTTTATTGTAAACAGACTTTCTTTTTCTAATTTCTATTTTGTGTGTGAATAGCCTTCAGACTGTGGCTTTTCACTCCATGTAGGAAGACACTGGTGGGAAAATGTTCAGAAGCAACTCCGATTTCCTATAAAAAGAGAAGTATTGGCATTGTGATTTTATTTGTGCATATCTCCCTAAGATTCCAAAAGACATTTATTTGTAAATATCCCTATTGAGTGTGTTTTAGTCCCTGTCTTCATTTTTGTTGACAACTAGTGCTAAGCACGGTGCCTGCTACTCAGTATGTAAAGATAAACCCAACTTCTTCCTTGTGCTCAAGAAGCCCCATGATCTGTTATTCACAGATTTGTGAATAAGTAGGTACAAAGGAATATGATCCTTCTTGTGGGGGGGTTCCACCTGCAGAGCCCCCCTGGCTGCTATGGATGAAAAGAATGCTACCAAGACATGATGTGCTTGGAGAGGAAAGGTAGTCAATCTCTCAAAGGAGAAGGGCCATGAGTCCTTACCTCAATGGTATTTATTAGGTTTGCAACACACAGGGATACAGGTAAACCTCATCAATCAATGTCAGGCAGTAAGGGTCAAACAATAGATAACAAAGAACTCTGAGGGCCTATTCTGAGTCAGGGTCAGATAGCTAAAGAGCCATAAAACTTTGAGGAACAAA
>PVKM010045374.1:0-11982 GCA_004027735.1 Carollia perspicillata
TAAATAAATAAAATATTTTAAAAAATAAAATAAATGCACTTAATTTAAAAGAAAATAAAGCCAGAGTGAAGAGGTTTGTCCAAACAGAATACAAGGAACATCTTTTTCTTTCTTTCAGTAGTAGAGTTATTAACTTTTAAAATTTGTTTACCTTCAGCATGTTTCAGATGCATAGACCTCACCTCATTAAAAGCAATGACTTTATACCCTTCATTCTAAGATTTTTGAGACAGCAGATGGATTTCTTAATTGGGGAAAGTAATCTAGAGCCAACAGAAACAGTTTTACATCATTGATTTTCTCTTGTGAGTTTAACAACATTAGCTTTCCATGATCTCTTAGTGTACAGGAAGTGCTTTGACAAACATCCTAGCAATACAGCTAACCTGCTAGGCAAGTATGAGATACCCAGTTGCAAAAGGATAAATGATGTCTTGGTCATGTTGTTAATGAGTGACATGTAATAATACCATATCCTTTTGACTCATGTTCAAAAAGCCAAACAAAAGATGCCTACATTTTCATTTATGAATGCATAGCATCCTGCAGATTCCATCAGAGCCTAACATTTCAGTAACGTTAAAACTGGTCTCATATCCTGTTTTCTCTTGTTACAGGAGATCGTGAATAGCAACACATGTTGTACACACTCCCATATTGTGAAAAGTGTCCTTTTCTGATCACTATCAAACACAGTCCGTTTCACATATTCAGGGCTAGTCCTGAAAAGTCGGGTTGGGTTACATGCTGAAGGGCAAAACTGAGTCTGGTGCTGATCAGAAACTTGCACGTGGTTTGTCTTCATCTGCATTTTAGTCGTCACCAGGCAGAGAAAGGAAGAAGAGCAAAGCCCGAAGAAACGAGATAATGAACTTCTTTTCGATGCTTCGACCACAGGAAAAGGGAAGTAAGAAAGTGTGTGTGATTGTTTTCATTCCTCTCTCGATAAATTAAGCAGGCATGAACACTGCAGTATAAAAATAAAAGAAGGTCAAGTTAGATTAGTGTGGTGCAAGGAGAGGAATCGGCAGGCGTGGCGTGCACGTGGCGACCCGTTCCTCCCAAGGCTGTGGCACAGCCACTCCTGGCGAAGGAGGACGTCATTGCTTCCCTGTGATCTTAGCTCAGAAGATCCGTGAATCAGTCACGGATCTGCTCCGTGACGCACACACTGTGTGAAAACCTGCTAGGACTCAGCGCATACTGACAACATATGATTCAGTATAAATTTCAGAACAGATACCCTTCCAATTTTTAAATAAATTCTCCATTATCTCCAGCCTTGATTTCTGTATGTTGTTGATGAATTAATTTGAAAACTCTGGTAACAATACTTATTCTAAATATAATGCTTCATTTAAGGTAAATTAAAGTTCTATGATAGTGAAAATGGAAGAGATGAGAAGGACTAATCTTGTTATTTTTTTAAATTATGTTTCAAAGATTAAAATGTCATGTGAAAATATGTAAACTCCTTTTCTGAATATAAAATCACTGTGAATTAACATCGAGAAATAGAAACTAAGGAAGGATTCAATCTTATGTAGAAAAGACAGAAAATAAAGAACCACAAAGAAATAAAATAAATAGAGGTTATCTACAAAATAGTCAAATGTATACTAAAAATATGAATTATTGGCCCCCAAATAATAAACCCTGTGTGTTTCAAAACTGCTGTACCTTGTTGAACTGCTTAGACCAGCCTTAGCAATCATGAACACATGAGGCCAGAAATGAGGGGAAAGATAATTTTCCTTGTGTGGTGAGACAGAGATATTAAACAACTAGCTCTTTTCTTTTTTAATACTGACATCTATTGGAAAACAGGAGAATATGTGTATGTTTGTTTTATGAAATCAGATAAAAACCGATTAATGAGATTAAAAACCCTAACAAATTTTAATGATACCATTCTTTAATGGCCTGAAAACACATTTATATGGCTTTTCAATATCATAGACCTTTGAAAGCTGGTAGTTATTATTGCAAATATAACTGAATATCCTCTAAAGCTCATGTACTCTAGGTCATGTGCTCGTGATTCAAACTAACAATTGAACATTAACTAGTGAAAGCGAAGAGTAAAATTGGACTTCAGTTCAAATGTCTTCTGTCAGGCTCTCTGAAGACTTTTCTTTCTATTTTTATGAATTGCTGGCACAAAGAAAACAGAGTTTTCTGAAATACTTTAATTGATTCTACCTGTGGATATTCTTTTAACAATATTTTGAGAATGGTTTAACTAGGCTTTCCTGAATCTATTGGCCACTTGGGCAACATGTGTCTGCCCAGGAAAGCAAGTCTTCTTACTATGTAACTCCTTTTCAAATCTCTCTTGAAATGAGGCTCATCTGGAGGTTCTCTGCCTACACTGGTGTTTTGTGTCTCCAGGAACTGTCAGACACTCGGCCACAGAGGCGCAGAACACACAGCTCCGAGGGAGGATCTTTGTTCCACAGAGCGGTCCATGAGCACACATTTCCTCCGCGTAGACCTGGGTTGTGCCCCTCACTGAATATCCCATCAGTTTACTTTGAGCTCTTACCAATACAGAAAAATCAAGTATACAGTGGAAAAAAGCACTTTTCTTAAAATTTGCCTTCTCTCTTTCCTTGATTAAAAAGTACACATTTAAAATCACAAAAGCAATATATGATTGTTGTACACATGCAAATAGTATATAGAGAGTAAAAAGGAACATTTCCTCTTTACCTTCCCCTAACACCACTCACTGGATGTGTAAATACAAAATGATACAAAAGGCATGCACATGTATCCTGTCTGTTTATTCATATACATACGCATCTATGCTTGGGGGAAGAAATTTTAATTGCAGAAATTTAAGAAATACATGAAGGGATCGAAATTTTTAAAAAGGAAGTAACAACACCCCAAAGGCTACTAGAGAGGAATACTCGTCCTCAATATGGTAAATCATTTTTGGCTTCTCTCATTTAATAAACACAGTATAAGAAAGAAAGATAAAATGGGATCATACTCTTCATGTCATTTTAAAATTTAAAATGTGTGTAATGTGAAATTTACAAAATTAAGAGAAATTGAAATAAAGCCAAAGGAATTGCTGAGCTTTAAGTAAATGTTTCTTTGCTCCAAAAGACATTAACTCCTCATGATAAAGCCCACTAAGAATGAAAGAGCAGATATGAAGACACTATGAAGACACTATTCTTCCTCAAGCTCCACTGTCAAGTTCATGGGTATTGGCTCTTTGCCAGGCAAAATAAAGAATTTTCTGAACCTAAACTCTCAACTCCCTTTTCATTGCTTATCATATAGCCATACTAGTTTTTCATGGTCACGGGTCTGTAATCACAAGTACTACAACATAGTAGTTTTCCGTTGATGTATTTTGCACTTCAGTGATATATTGTGATGATGTTATATTCACATTTCTTTGCCCACTCTATTCATTATTTTATTCTGAAACTCAGAGTGACTGGTCAGAGACACAGCTGAATTTCAACCATGTTACAGGGGATAGACCATGCTCATATTAGTGAAAAAAAATCAACAGAGTTTTAAATATTTTTAAAGTAAAAAACAATATAAAAGGCCAAGAGATGACACATTTATTCTATAAAAATAAATGGCATGTTTCTCTCTTCCTATAAAGTGAAATATGCCATGCTTTTTTTGTTGTTGTTAACTCTGTAAAAACATATACAGAGTTAATCTTTTATTGTGATCCTTTACATGCATTTGGCCTTTCTGGAGTGATATGAGAGTCTTTATTCAAGAAAACTAAAGAGAAAATAAAACTACACATAAAAAGAGAAGTTATAAAGAGTTTACCTCTTAAGTAGATGTAATAGGATATAATTATCTTAGCAGCCCTTATCTTCGAGACTGGCCTCTTAGCTAATATAGCTTAGCTAAGTTATTTGTGTCTATCAGTTGTGACAGGAAGATGTTTCAGATATAAAACTATACTCGGTGGTGTTTGTGTCCGAATGCAAAGGCAGGAAGGCTACAGAGCATCGTCCTCTTCCCCAGGACCTCACGAGTCTGTTCCTCCCTCCCCATTCTGGATTCTGGGTAAGCAGCAAGCTTCTCCCCAGCCTGTGGAGACACAGAAATGCTGGGCTTGCTGAGCCCTCACAGGCTGCCCCTTCACTACCAGGACTGAGGATCAGTGGTGCGTTCAACCACCAATGAAAGTCTTGGGTTTGCAACCTGTCAACAAATGTTGCTCTTCATTCCAACTAAGTCAAATGTTAGGTTTTCTTTAAATCTTGCCATTTCAGTAAAGTTGGGTGTAATCGATGAATCTACCTTGCTTTTTTGAAACCTAAAAATGACTATTGCAACCCTACTTCTGGCACTCTCTGTGGAACTAGAAGTATCTGAGCTGAGAGATGCCTCTGGAAAAAACTGGAATCGAAATAGTGTAACCCACACATCCCTACCGACTGATACTTACTGAGCCTCACTTGTTGTGTCTGGGGCATACCCACTGCGCACAGCTCCCCACCTCTGTTGGAAATTTTGTGCCCGAAGTGTAGCCAGTGAACACTTCTTTCTTCCTCATTCCTAAGGCTGAGATATCCTAAAGGTTACAATGAAGACTATAATTTATTTTAGGAATTTTTTGGCTACAGTCAAATTTAATCAGTAGTTTCTGTGCTTCCCAGGCCTTACTATGATGAGTAGAACTCTCTGGTATCGGTCTGTGCCGGAGCCAAAAAGACATGCTCTGGTCACTGCCTTGTTGAGACATACGTAGCTGCGCATTTGAGATTATCCCGGACTCTTAACACTTGTTCCAAATGTGGCCTTGAGTGCTTTGCCATGGAGATGGTTACTTAGACAACAGGGTTTGTCACCATCTCTGAAAGAGTCCCTTTTGTCACAATTATGGACATTCTTTAAACTCAGCTCAGAACTGTGAGGTGACAGTTCCCATGAATGTCTCAATTGTCTTAGTATGTTTCAGTATTTATAATAGTTAAAAGAAAGAAAATTTAAATGGTAATCAATAAGTAATTAGCTAAAAACAACTTATGATACATACATATAGGCAGCTAATTAAATAATGACACAAATCTGTTCATTACTGATACAAAAAATATTAAAAAATTGCTTATTGAAAGAAAGTAGTGGTTAAATACATTACATATCCCTAAAGGGGAAATATTAGATAAATCTCCTGTGCAGAAGAATTCCAAATAACTTTGTAGATCCTCTCCCCTCAAGGAGTGGAACTTAACTCCCCATAACTTCGGTACAGGCTGTGCATAGAGACTCCCTTCCAAAGGTACAGCATGGAAAGGGGGGAAATGGTTATACTCTGCACTGGCAAACATTACTTCAGCAGGTGAACAAGGTCAACATCATCGGTGATAAGTCATGTTGATTGCGTACACCCTTAATGTGATGTGAAGAAGATGGCACTTTACCTCAGTGATCTTCCCGCAAAAATCCATGACCCCAGTCTAACCAAGAGAAACAAGATCAGTCAAATAAAATGTAGTGACATTCTCCAAGATATTTACCTGACCAGCACTCTTCAAAACCATCAAGATCTTCAAAACAAAGCAAGTCCCAGAAATTATCACAGCCAAGAAGAACCTGAGGAGATTTGCCAGCTGCCAGGAATGGTATTCCAGATGAGATCCTGGAACAGAAGAAGGACAGACGTAAAGTAAAATAAGCAAGGAAATAGAAATTCCATGTCAACTTTAATGAATTATAATGTACCAATATTGGTTTATTAATTGAGATAAATATGCAATACTAATTTAATAAACCAGGTATGGGGTACTAGGGAAAACTCTGCACAGCTTTTCTATAAATCTGAAACTGTTTAAAACTTTTAAAATGTTAAAAAACAAAAATAAACATTATGTGTCATCTGTCTTTGTTAGTGGAAATTATGTGTGTGTGTGTATGCCTAGTGAGACACCTGCAGTGACATCGTAATATATAAACCTTGGTAGTCCCCTGATGGTGAGTTTTTTTTCTTTTCATTTATCTGTACTTTTCTATATTTATCATATATTACTTGTACGATGAAAACATTAACAAATGTAAAATCACCCTTCTGTTCCTCTTTGAGTAAATTATTGCAGCTAGAAGCTTCAGAAATCTTACACTAAACGGAAATGTCTTTTCTCACAGAACAAGAGGTAGAGAGGTGAGGTGGATTCTCCCCGTGTGTTAGTCAGAACCCTGGAAGCATTTCACCTTCGCTGTGGGCTCTGTGTCCCGGCATGCCAGGTTTGTCCTCAGACCGGCTTCCTTCCTGCTCCCAACACAGATGCCAGCATCGTTGACATGGCAGCATGTTCTCTTATTCACATGCAGTGGAATACAGGGGAAAAATACCTCCTGCAACCTTGGAAGAAGACTGAATCATATCAAGTCACTGCGCCCACTGCTAACTAGGAATGTTTACTGTTGAGTATCACAAATGCTCGCTGGCCCTAACCCAAGTCTCTTGCACAGTCACTGTCGGTGGAGTTGAAACGATGGGTGAGGCCTAATCAGGATCCAGCTGGAACTGGGAATGGAGCCCATGACTCTGATACTTGGCCTCTGGGGAGGACAAAAACAAAGTCTGTTATAAACCACCCACGAGGGAAAGTTTAAGTATGCAAATGAACACACCTGCTTAGATTATGGATTCCCACTGGCTAAGGGAACGGTAAAAATACACACCAATTATCCACAATCTACCTGTAATTCAGGACTTTCAACAGCTTCGTTCTGTCAAATTGAGCCATGTGAATGACAGTGTGATCCACCAATCTGGAAAATGTACATCCATAAAAAGGAATAACAGATGGAACAAAAGGCCAGAAATACAACTTTGACAGATTCCCCTCCTCAAAAAAGAGACATCCCTGATGGGCAGAAGAGCTTCTAACGTAACACTTTGGCCTTTAACCTAACACAGGGTCAGCAAAAGATGGCAGCCCCTGGGCACTTCCAGACAGCTGTCTGTTTGGGTGCACCTGAGGAGATAAGCATGGCCTTCAGTGTTGTAAGTGGTTGGCAAAATGTCAAAACAAGGGCAACAATTTGTACTGTATGAAAATTACATGGGCTTCGAATGTCACTGTCCATAATAACGTTCCATTTACCACAGACACACTCACTTGTTTACGTCTTGTCTATGGCTGCTTTGGCATGTCATGTTGAAGAATTGCTTAGTTGTGATAAAAAACATCTGACTGGAAGGCCAAAAATATTTACTACCTGGCCTTTTACAGGAAAAATGTGCCAGCCCCTCACCTGGGGTCAATCAGGGACTTTACCTGCCTTAGTGGAGGACATCAGCTCTCTCTGTGACCAGTGGCAGGAAGCATCCCCAGTACCAACTGCTGCTCCTCTGACTATCCTCCTGGCCCTACCGACCAGCAAATGGATTTTACCCATAGAATGGCTCTACCAGAAGGCTCTAAATGAGGTCGAAACAGTATATTAATTAACTAGACAGTTCAGGAATCATCTTCTTTTCTCTTGCCCAGACCAAATTATTTCCAATGATGTTGCATACAGTTGTCAAAAAACAAGATTCAGCCAAAATTCAAACAGAACTTGAACATCGAATTGACTTTATTTGGTGATTCCTGAACCAGGCAGTCATCTCCTTTATCAACCAGAAGGGCATTCTGCATGGCTGTGGAAAATGAAAGATATTTATAGGAAAAAGGGTAGGTTAAGGAAGCAAAATACAAAAGAAACAAAAGGATTATTTTTCCCTTTTTTTTAGAGCAGGGCATTTTCTTGTTAGGGCTGGGAATGGCTGGGGTTTTTTCATGCAGATCACCTCTTCTTTCTATGGAGATGGAGAGAACCCGGGTGACTAATTATCTTACTGGTGCTTGACCAGAATATGATGAAGATTCTATTTCTGGGAGAGTTTGAAACAGCAAATTGGTCAGGTATGAAATCCAGTTTTGGTGTCATGGGCTTTAACACAGTGATGCCATTTCGGGCCTGTGGCTTCTCTTGAAAACAACCTATAAGAATTTCTGCAGTGGCAGTGGCATTAGAGGCAGCTACCCTCTTGCAAAGTTTAGAAATTTGCATGAAGGTGTCTTCAATCACCAGGTTTATTTTTAGGTGCCTTTCTTTCTTAGTGAACATATTTAAAGTGTTTTTTTTCTTGTGTTGTTTTGAGTCATATCTTTCTGAAACCCCAAACCTTAAGTGTGGTGGGCTCCATCTAGTGACAGACATTCTTTTGAGTACTTTCAGTCTTGTGTGTTAGGGACTGTTTCTACCTTGCCTTTTGCTATGAAAACACTTAGGCTTAAAAATAGCCTGCCTCCTAGGGAAAGAATCATCCTCTTATGTAATTAACCAGTGCAGCACCAAACAGAAACCACATGGTGGGGATGATACTCAAGCCCGTGGACAAGTCCTTGAATTCAATCTAGCCAGCTGCAATGCCCTTCTCGGCTCTGTATGAATGTTATTTTGAGCATCATGCACTGGCTAGCCAAGTGGTGCCCTAGAAATATTAAGCTGAAGACCTCATCAATGCTTTGAAGTTTGAAGACAGGAAATGTTGATATACCTATCAATGTATAAAAGACCTATAAATTCTCCCTTTTTTTCTTAAATCCTTACTTATGTTACATTTGCTTGTTAGGGTCCTTGAGACCTAGCAGCATATGCTCCTGATTTCCTCTTTCCTGCAGTAGGTGTGCAAGGCATAGTGCAAGGACAAAGTCAAGCTGAACTTATAGCTAACTGTACACAAGGCAGCCTGTGTTGGTGAATGACCTGAACTTTTACTGAGTCCGGTGCAGCTGACATTCACTGTCCTGCCCTATGTATACCAGAACCTGCAGTGCTATTGTCACCATTTCCGAGGTCCATGTCCCTCAAGCATCAAGGCCAATATTCAAAACTTCAGAGTTCAGAGTAAGGAAAAATTTATTAATCAAGAAGGTACAAGCTTGAGAAGATGCAGAGATTAGGGGATGCTTAGAGCTTCCTCAAATCTATTTTAAGAGAGTCCAGAATTTCAGTTTCTTTTACATCAAGGAAAGGAAGAATAGAGGGCAAGGGGCAAGGGAGGGTGACACAGACAAGAGGTGTGTGATGAGCACAGACATCTAAGCACCAAGTGGGATCGAGGAGAGTGCAAAATCTCTAAATCTTTTTGTTCCCAGTCCTTTGAGCCCTGCTGATCTGAGTCCAGTCTTGAGGATCCTGCAAATCTTTGCTCAAAGCTCAAGTCTCAAGCAGAATCCCCCTAGTAATTAGCATATCTATAGCAGGAGCTATTGGCCTGAATGCCATGAGAAGAAATGGAGGATAGAATTAAGATAAAATCAGAGAGTTTGAGCTTTTCACTTTATTGCACTATTTGTCTTTGCTCTACCAGACTACAAATTTGGTGCTAATTATTCAAAGAAGCAGGAGCTACAGAATTCTCTCTGAAAGAGCGGTAGGCGTAGGTGCATGGGAACTGAGTTCTTGAGCTGGAGTTCTGACTGTATTGACAGCCTTGTAAAACAGCAGCTGTTTTTAGCTGTGGGAGCTACAACTTGTATTGCCTGGGGTGGAGGCAATGCCCTCACTAGAACAGTTTTCAGTTTTGAGAAGTATTCATTGCTATATCATCTCTAATCTTGGGTTTTCATTGTTTCTCATGATGCTATGCATTATTTAATATCTTCTGATAAATTCTGCTTAATTCAGTCAGAGCTGATTTATGTTACTTATAACTGAAAATATCTACTGACATACCAAGCCATTATCCGGCCTTATGTAAGGGGAAATAATTGTCAAAAGTCTATTCGAACCATTTGAAATTACTTCCAAGTCCAAATACTATATAATGAATTCTCAGAAGGATGATTAAATTGTTGTATGATGTGACTCTTCCAGAAAATAAGATGGAGCAATTTGTGTGCTTAAATTAATCTTCTTTTGAAACTTTTAAAAATGTACTGAATAGATCACTACTTTTCACCTGTTAGAAATAGTCATGTATTGAAAAATGATGTTTGTGTAAATTGCATTATTTTCTCTTTGCACCCTCCATAGCATCAAATTCGATATTTAAAAGCAACTTTTTGTACTCCATTAATTTTGATTATTAATTTATTATTTGATTGATTGTTTTGGAAATGTGAGCAGGAAGCATGATCAGAAAATCACCATCATACCCTTAGCGTAGGTAGTTAGATAGTTATTAATAAAGAAAGGAAGCAAGGGAAATTAGGCACTGAGTGCAATAAACTAGGGAGCTGAATCAAACATTAGGTCTAATAAATGGGGAAGCTGAATCAGGCATTGGGTTTACTTCATTAGGAAGTTACTACATTCCCTTAAGCTTGATTTACTAGCAAGCAATAACATTCCAAACTCATTCACACACTCCAGAGGACTGTCGTATCCTCTGCTGAGGTGACTTAATCCTCAAAGCAGGAAAAAATCTCCCTGGGTGACGGCTGGCCCAGTACCAGGTTATAGGTGGTGAGAGTCAGGGTGGATGCAGGGAGGGAATTTCTCTGCTTGGCACATGCTCAGTAGAAGCCAAGATGGCACAGTGGGGAGGTACACATGGGCAGTAGAAGCCAAAATGGCAACGTGAAGGGGTGGAATCTAGCCTGGGAATAGGAATCAGATTAGACACAGAGTACAGAACCCTAGTAGGTCCAGGAAAGGGATTGGTTAGGGGTTGGCAACTCAAGTCCAGGAGAAGTCAGGAAATAGGTTGGATGGTTTGCATTATAGCTTGTTACTGAGAACCAAGAAAATATATGGAGGATCGTCAGGAATCTTGGGGCAGTTGCTACTAGAGCCTGCCTACCCTCTACATCCCCAAGGGTGTATTATTTCCCTTCTCCCCACTAAATCTTATCACTACATCTAAACTTCTTCCATGCATATATCCTTTGGAATTCTTTTCTCATGACCTTGCATAAGAACCCAGTTTTACCAGCAACAATACCTGTGAACATACAGTCTATTTCTCATACCTGAGAATACAGCTCAATTTGGTATGGTGGATAAATTACATAGAAAAGCATAAAATATTTGCTATTCAATGAGTATTAAAATGTTTAAGGAAATTAAAATACTTTTGTGGCCAGTAATTGCAATTGGTAATTTTGGGATGATGTCTTAGAGATAATTTGCCTTATATTGTAGAAATATACTTAGAATAAGCTTATGCAAAAAGGAGATTTATCTTGAGCTTACAAAACTATTTTATGTAGTAGAATATAGAAAAGTAGCCTGGAAATTCAGGATGAAAGTGAGGGAACTACGAATCCAGGAAATCATTCTTTGCTTTTTTTTTTTATCTCTCTTTAAGGCAAAATATCTCATTAAAATTTCTCTTTTATTTCCTGTACTTTGCTGTTTTCCCCCTAATTCAACATTTCTTGTTTTCTTACACACAGCCATCAATTTTTTAGCACCTCAAAAACAACAACCTACAGAGACATGGTCTAATACGCTAGGAATGCTTTATTGTCAATTTCCCCCAGGAATCAGGAAAGAATCCAAGAGGCCTCTATCACTACCATTTCAGGTTTCTATGAAAAATGTTCTCAATTCTAAGTATGTTACATCAATAGGCTAAACATTTTGATATGAAACACAGTAAGTGAGGATCAATTAATCTTAAAATACATAGCAGTATTTTTACTATTTCTACTACCTGTATGAGGTGGTAACCATGTTCTAAGAGAAAAGCTGGCTTCAAGAACAGACACATCAGGACTGTTTTTAATGATGTGGTCTAGCAAACCTTCACATCTCAAAGTTAAGTCTCTTATATCTACAAAGTTTTCTGCATTATCACATGAGGGTAACCAATTAAATGATAGTTGCATATATACTCCTTTTTTCCTCTATCATTTTCTTTTTATGTATTCTGAACATTGCACGTTGAAAATCTAATTTATAGTATACTTCACAAGACATTTTTTTTCTGAGAATTCACTAAGTAATGAAGTATTGGGTTGGCCAAAAAGTTCATTTTTTTTTTTT
>PVKM010045375.1:0-11970 GCA_004027735.1 Carollia perspicillata
TTTCATGCATGCCAGGAAAAAACATACATTCAGAGTTTATAAGGTGCAATTTTCAATGAGTATGTATTAGGTCCTGTTGCTTACAGTGCTGTTCAAACCTATATTCTTCTTGTTTTCTTGTTCACGTATTCTATCCATTGCTGAGCAAATGTGTGTTAAAATCTTCAGTCATGATTGTGACTTATTTGTCCCTTTGATCCTTTAATCTTTCCATTATGGGTTTTGCAGTTATCTTATTAGTTGTATTGGCAGGAGTTTTATGCCTGTTTAACGAACTCGTCATTTTATTGAATAATGAAATATTCCTCTTCTTCACCACCCCCAGATCTCTCCAGCCTCTCTTCTGTGTCTGAGCTCACAGTTCGTATCATTTCTCTTTATCGGAAGGAACTTCCTGTAGCAATTCTTCGTGAGTCTATGGGCAACCCATCCTCTCAGTTCTCATGTTTCAGAAATGATCTCTACCTGCGTCTTTGAAGGCTACTGTCTCTGGACCTATCCAGCCTTCTATAGAATTCTTAGTCGACAGTTTCTTTCCACTGAGAAGAGGTCATTGCATTATCCTGTAGCTTATGTCTCTAATGAGAAGGCAAATATCATTCTCACGACGGTTCCTCCGTGTGTTCTATGTTTTTTATGGAAGCCTGTTGGGATTTTCTCTTTATCTTTGGTTTTCAGTATTTTGACTTGGATATATGTTGGTGTAGTTTCCTTTAAAATTATCCTGCTTGGGATTTATAAAGAGTTTTGATTTTCTGAATTGATATTTTTTTCATCAACTTGGGGGAAAATTTTGTTGCTATTTTAAAAAATTGTTTTTGTGCCCCAATTCAATATTTATAACACAAGTTACATTCACTCTTCAGTTACTTACATTAGTCCTTAATCTTTTTTCAATATTTAATTTTAGATAACTTCTACGGCCCTTTCTTCAAGATCACCGACTCTCTCCTCTGCGCTGATTATTATGCTGTTAAGGTTGTGCAAAATGTTTTTGCTTTTCAGAACACAGCCTGTGACTTCTCTATTTTTAAAAGTGTTGATATGGTCTCTGTGATTCCCCGTAGCGTCACCTTTACACTTCTCATATATCAGTATATTTATACCAACATCTGTGCATGTCTGTGTGCATCTGTCTATCGCTACATAAAACTTTTGAAGCTGGAAGGAGCCTTTATTCACAAAGATGCCTGTGCACACCGTGCAGGGGAACCTCAGGCAGAGCAACCCGGAGCTACAGCAGCAGAACTGTCACCACTGCTGGGTCTTAACGGCCACACCAAGGGAGCAGTTTCTGGAACCGGGAGTGAGGAAGAGTCGTACAGGGTGGGTCCCCTTGAGAGGAGCAGTGAGCCGCACTCGAGGGACAGAGCCAGCCCACGGCGGCACCAGGAGTATTTATGATACTAGCTTTCGACTCCTCTTCCACACGTGCTAATATCTGGGTTATCTGTGGGCCCGTTGCTCCGATTTGTTGATTTTTTTATGTTTCTCACTTCCTTACCACTCCTCACGATGTTTTATGATTGGATACAGGTAGCAGTGGAGTCTTCCTTATGCAACTGTAGTGCTTTGCTTTTATTTCTAATAGTGGGCGATCTCTTACCAGGGCGCAGCTGCCAAACCAAGCAAGGGAGTAACTATTCAGGGTTCCCCAAGTATCAAGAGAATCTTGGCCTGGGCAGCACTTTCAAAACTTGGCCTGATCTCATTGGGGAGATAAAGGGGCTCTCGTTCACTGCTGGTGAAAATGTAAACTGTTACAACCACAATGGGAAACAGTACAAAGGTTCCTCCAAAAATTAAGAACAGAGTCCAGTTGGTAGCAGGAGCGGAGACTGGACCCCCGAGGGCCTCAAGCAGCCCACCACTGCTGCCAGCCTAGTAGTCACCATCACACCCTGGGGGGGAGCCGCAGCCCCCCACCCCGACCCCACCGCCAGCCCCAGTCGCTGTCACCACAGCCATGAGCCACGAGGCCACCACCCAGCAGCCACGCCCAGTACCAGGGGCAGCTGTGGCACCCGCCTGCGAGAACAAGAAGGTTGTCGCCATGAAGCTCTGTGGAAGAGTAAGGGATGAAAATGGTGTCATCAGCGTGAATGACAGCAAGGACGATGCATCTGCCCGCCGGCCCGCCCTGAGGAGGGGCCCCAGGAAAGTACCGTAAGAAGCGATGAACTGCTGCCATTTGTGACAACACGGACGGAGCTCGAGCATCTCCTGCTCAGCCAAATGAGCCAGACAGAAAAGCCAAGAACTGTATGATCTCACTTGTACGTGGGGCATGAAACTCAAAGCAACAAATGAACAAACAAAAACCCACAGACACAGACAGCAGTGTGGTGGTCCCCAGAGGGAAGGGATGTGGGGGAGGTCGTGAAGGGGAAAAGGGGTCCAATGTACGGTGACGGACGGAGACTTGACTTTGGGTGGTGGGCACACGGCGCAGTATTCAGACGATGTACCACAGAGCTGTACACGGGAGACCGACATACTTTTTTTCCTCGGCCCCTTTATGGTACCACATCCTGGGGAGTTCAGGCTGACATCTGGCAGCAGATGGACTGGCCCATGTCCACAGCGTAGGGAACAGCAGTCTGTCCCCGCTGGGACAGAAGGTTGGTCTAGGTATGGCTCTGCTTCTGTGACTTCAGGGAAATATCACTACACTTGACCTTGAGAAGAGTACACCTATATAACCTCACTAATGCCACCCCAGTAAATTTCATTTAAAAAGTTAAAAACGCACACACACACACATATATATACATACACACAGCTGTATCAGATGGGACCATAATGTGTAAAAATATTGCAAGTCAGGGTAAAGAACCGTGACTTTATTCTAAGTGTAAAAAATTTTTTTAAATATTGCCCTCATCTCTAGTTCGAGCTCCTCCCAAGGCCACAACTGCCCTCGCCCACACTGGATTTCTTTGATCTTATCCACGTGGAATCCTGGAGCCAGGGCAGGCGTCGAACCTCAGTTCCCCCTTGGCGTCGTCGAGCTGTTTCTCGTCACCAGGAGAAACTCCGAGACTGGAGATGCCTCTCTGATGTGTTACCGTTCCTCGTTACACTGTTACCACCACTTTCTAAAGAAAGGCACACGGGAGCAGGAAGCCGGAGAGGAATTCCTGATCGAGTGAGTCACAGCTACTCGGGAGCATCTTCAGAAGGTCTGCAGCTCCCGCCCGCCCTCCCCACGGCCGGCCGGCTGGCGTTCCGCTCCACTGGGGCCTCTGGAAACTGCCGCTGCTGGGGCCTCGTGGACAGAGGGCTCTTCTCTCCAAAACCAGCCCCTCTGGGGTTTTCTTGCATCCACCTCTTTTCCATAGTTTTATATATAAGTACGACGTTATAGATCTAGTTGTTACCATGGCAACAACGATCTTTGACATCCTTTGGTATCCCAGCAGAAAGATTGTTTGTTGTGTTTAAAATTTAGCCAAATCTCAAAGAAAATGATAGCCTCTTTATTTTTTTTTTCTATAACGGATCGAATTCTCCTCATTCTTTCTTTCTGGGTGGAAGAAAAAAGAAAGAGGGAAAAATGTAGCCACACTTTAGAGCAAAATGGGGTAAAGCATGTCGGGAAGCCAACCTGGGCTGTGGGAATGGAAAGGGCGGGCACAGGTGCTCTGAGGCTGGCCTCAGAGGGACCTGGTCTGTCACAGGCTTGCTGAGCCCTCAAGAGCAAGCCCCTGGGAAGCTAAGTCTTGAATACCCACTCCGAGCCCAAACCTCTCAAGTGGTCAGAACAAAAGCAAATCCTTTTTGGAGAAAGGCTCTGCCAGACGAGGCCGGTGCGAGTCACGTGAATTAACAACAACCGTGATCTCCGCTCCTGATGACCAAGCCATTAGGCCAGTAGAGAGGAGAACCAACCCTCGATCCCCGAGGAATGCATGGACGTCCTTGCCAGAGAAGGTGTGTATAATAGCTACGTGGCATGTTTTAAAGATTTTTTAAATTTAAATTGTTGTTCAAGTGCAGTTGTCTGCCTCTTACTCCCATCCCAGGAAACTGTCAGAAGTGGATACATATTAGTTAGAAGTGAATCAGTGAAAACTTCATGGGTACGTCCAGCCTTGTAACAGATCCTGCTGAAGAGTGACTGAGAGAAAAGAAAGATATTTATGGCAGTTTCCAGAAAGCAACAAGCAGAAATAAAAACATGTTAAACATATATGAGGTGGTCAGAGATCTAAAGGAAAAAAGAATAAGAAAAGACTGGAGGTAGGTCAAGGGACTTACGGGACATGGTCTGTATATGCACCGTGTACATGCCCTATAGACCAATATGGCCACTATGGGGGCCCGGAAGGAAAACAGATGGAAAGTACAGCAGAAACCTCATTCAAAGAAAGAAATAGTGACTAAAAACTTCCCTAACTGAGAAAAAGAAAAGAGATCAAGATACAGAGAGCCTAAGAGTATTTGCAAAGAAGATGCATCCAATTAGACCCACACCGAGATACATTACGTTTAAACGGTCAGGAGTTCAAGACGAGAAGGGGATCTTAAAAGCTAGAGAAGAAAAGTCATTTATTGCACAGGTGAAAAGCATCACAAGATTATGAGTGGATTATTCAGCGCAGACGGTATAACTAAGATGTTTTATGTAAGCCTCTTGTAACTACAAAACGAAACCTATAGTGGATACATAAAAGATAAAGGAATCAAAGCATACCACTCTAGAAAAAAGTAAAACTTTAAACCTCCATACACTGGGTTTAAAAACGTACTTCCAGGGACTTCATTAGTCAAAGAAAAAATTAAGCTGAAGGTCTCTAAGAATTTGGTGCCGAGTCACCGTAAAATGAGACACGTCAATACTCATGAAAATACTCATGCAGCCTGTACTGTTCAAATTTCGGATACAACATTGATAGAGGTCTATTAGGTTAATACTGTGATTTTGCTGCTCAAATATTTTCTATCTATGCTAATTTTTGGCTGTTGTACTTACTAATGATTGTGAGATTTGTACTTAAATCTGCCTTCAAGTTTCCTCCATTTTTGCAGAAATGGCATTTCAAGAGAACTGTCTAGACTTTCAAATACTACCTTGAAACAAAGAAACACTGTAGAGTCAGAAGCTGACAGGCTGATTTGAGGTATCACTGACTCACCCTGACTGGTGTGGCTCAGGGGACTGAGTGCCCGACTGTGAAGCAAAGGGTCGCGGGTTCGATTCCTAGTCAGGACACATGCCTGGGTTGTGGGCCAGGTCCCCAGTAGGCAGGGGCTAGTGAGAGGCAACCACACATTGATGTTTCTCTCCCTTTTCTTTCTCCCTCTCTTTCCCCATCTCTAAAGATAAAATAAATAAAAATCTTTAAAAAACAACAAAAACGATATCCCCCCTGGGATGGGTGGAAGGGGGTCGGCTGAGCGGACCCAGCAGGAGCGGCATTTCCTTCATACACGTGGAGGCTGTGCGTCTGGAGGGCAAGTGAGTAATCGCCGTGCTCTCAGTGGAAACGAGCAGACACACTGATCTGAACATCTGGTGTCAGCGAAGCACAACCCGCAATGTCCTTGGGGGGAAAGGACCCGGATGCAGTCACGTTGAAGGATTTGCTTCAGAGGGTTAAGGAAATGCTCACAAGCCCTTAGATAAGATGACACGTGGGCCCTGATAGGCGAGGAGCGTAATGAGCCGGGGACGCTGTCTCTGCTCCCGCTGTCCCGCTGCCCTCAGGGTCCTGGCACACCCTGTCCCTTTGGGGCTGGGGACCCCTATTGCTTAGCCTTCAAGGCTCTTCCCTTTAGTTTGAGCAATGAGTTGCTCCCGAAAGAGACAGCCTGTGTCGTCGGTCATTGCCAAGGCCATGCCCTAGTGTGGCGGCAGCAGGGCTGTATGGAACGGGACCCGGGGGCAGGCACCTGCTTGTCCCCCTCTGTGGAAATGTGCCACTGCTCTTCCACATGGCAGCACGGTCCCTTTCCAAGGCTGCTCCGCATCAGGAGAGAGAACTGGTTCCCAGACTGTAACTGGACCGTGCGGACTCCAGCCCTCCCCGGGGCTGCTAGTGCTGCGTCCCCACGGACACACCTCTCAGCTCCGAGTCCCCGCGCGCTGCGGAGTGCGTGGCTGCCCTGTCCCCGATCTCGCTGACTTTCTCTGCAACACACTCACACCTTTGTTGAGAAAACAGTTCCGGCCACTTGTTTTTGTACCTACAAGGGCTTCGCGGAGTGTACTGCAATCCTGGGGAGACACACCTAAAACAATAAACACGTCTCTAATCCCATTCAGTGTCCGGTGTGGACAAAGTGAGTTTGTGCTTTTTTTAAGGTTAGAAAAAAATCCCAAGGACCGCATTTCATGACACAGGAAATTACATGCAATTCAAATTGTGGTGTCCATAAATAAAGCTTTATTTGGACACAGACACACTCGTTTATTTACATATGGTCTACGGTGTTTTTTGTGCTTTCAGAGCAGAGTTGAGTCGCTGCAACAGAGACGATACGGCCCACAAAGCCTGACCGTTCGCTGTCCAGCCCTCTATAGGAAATAACCGCCAGCCTCTGCCTTCTTCTCTCATCTCAACCACCCCCCCACCTTGGAAAGAAGCTTTGCTTAGGTGGCAATTCTGCCTCGAATAGTCTGACCTTCCTCAGAGCAGGAGCAGACCAGCATCTGTAGCCCCAGATGAACCACCCCTCAGGTGCGGGGAGAAGAGCGCTGGCTGATGAGGGAAGGTGATCATGGTGATGCTCTTAGTTTTGATATTTGACTCAAGGTCAAGGGTCGGGTCCAGCCTTTCCACACATGCCCTGAGTCCAAAGATGGTCCACGGTCATGCTGGGCTACCAATGACATCGTGTTGTCAAGGACCTCTTCAATCTGGAAAGGAATATTCCAGCATTATCTTTTTTCCCCAGCATTTTTTAATACTGTAGAGTCGCCAGTGGATCTGCCGGAATGTCCATGTGATGCTGGATTTCACTGCATCCAAAACGTCCCGGGCACAGTGGATTAGCTCACTGAACTAACCCCGTCTCCTGTCCTGCTGACCATGAAGGAGCTCTGACGTCCTTGAAAGCACTTAAAAAGCCTTCAGGGTGGCACAGGAGCAATCCGTTGGCTTACCTGGAAAGTAGAGCGCAGCCTTCCCCGGAGCCCCGGGTCCTGCGCTCGCCTCTCGGTGAGGTGGTTCTTCATGTTCCATAGCCAGGGAGACTTTCTACCAGGAAGCTCATCTCTGTCCTGCGCTCTGTGGCCAGACTCAGGTCCCTTCACCTCACTAGTCTTAAGCACACGACTTTTGACGTTACTATGGGTTATATCTTTGAACAACGTGACACTTTTTCATAGAGTCTCCCTCGTGTAGCTGCTTGTAAGCCAGTGAGGGAAGAGAAAATGACATGAGTATTTTATGAACTGAGAAATTTAATATGGGCAACAGAGTGTAACAGAACACTTGAAAGGGGAGCGAAGGGGAACCTATGCTAACGACGGCAGAAATGACTCCGAGAATGTTTTCATTTGCACTGGGATCACAGTTAATTGAGTATGGTAAGGTGACAGACACAGTGACAACGGCCTTTGAAAGAAGAGCTTCTTACTCACAGTGTTCAAAAGAAGGGGCTCACCATGCCACCCAGGGCCACATAGTTCTGGGGCCGGTGGAGAGGCAGGAGGAGTGAGGTCAAAGCAAGGGCACAAGCTACCATGGTGGTTTCTGCAGGGAAGGCAGGGGAGGGCCAGGGACACAGTTTCGGGTTCGGTGGTTTGAGTCGTTTCAGTGGGCTGTGAGCTGTATGTTTGGTACTTGGCCCCGGAGCTAAGGGTAAAGGGGGCACTTGGACTTGGTGAGTGAGAGTTAGATATTGGAGGTGGTTGGGAATATGGAGTTTGGATTGGTTGATTGGCATATGCAAATCGTGCTCAGAGGGGTTCCTTTGTGATCTCGAGGAGTCAGCTGTCCCTGGGATGAACAGTCTCCCTGCCCAGCGAGGTCCTCAAGATGTCCAAGCATCACAAACTATAGAAAAGAGAAACATCAGTACACGGGGCCCTTCACAACCGAATCACAATGGTGACCGGAGGAGGAGGCGGAGGTCATTATTCATTTAATTCAAATCAAGTCACAGTGGCTGTAATTCAGGGGCCAGAATGCTTGAGTCAGAAAGCTTCTGTCGTTGAACACAAGGCATTCCCCACTTGGAGTGTTCCCATTCAAGAATGAGATGTGGTTGTGGGAAGCTAGTCTTTCTTCGCTGGGGGCAAGCAAAGGAAGGAGGGTCTTCACACCCAAAGCTCTGTTTCCTGAAGGAAGGGTTAGCCATTGCTTATGTAGACTGTTTTGCTGATTACATGTTGGTTTCGTCTCTGCAGTTGGCCGCACTGATGTGGCTGAGTTCCTCTCCAGCTCATCCTGTTTACAGCGGCATCTGCAGAGTCTGTGCTACATGTGAACAGTTAGCAAGAACAGCCTCCCGAAAGAGCTGCTAGACCTTGAGACCCTTGTGCTATCTAGCAATTCCCCGCCAGAAAGTGTTCATCCTCCTTCTTGGGGGAATAGGGATGAGGGTCATCATTCTATAGCTGCTTCCTGCTGACCATGGGTGGACTGCGGCTCCCCCACCCCCTGTCCCCAGTTTGAAAATGTTAGATGCTCGAGACTGAAAGTGAAGACAGAAAACAGCTGGGGCACAGCTTGCAAGGAAACAGGAGGGAAAAATAAGGACAGTCAGCAAAGCCAGGCGGGGCTACTCACAGCAGGCACTGCCCTGCCTCCCCTCCTCCCTCTGATGCCAGATGCCCACACTAGCGGTCACCTCCTACTGGAGTTACGGGTCCTGTGGCTTCTGTACTCCTTGAGAAGATGGGCTGAGAGGTCCTCCCAAGGCCGGTCTCACCGCATGTCCTAGGCAGATGGGACTGTGAGAGGCAGAGGACAAGCCCAGGATGCCTGGTTTAACGGCGTGGCTCAACTGCCCCACTTGTGCTATAAAGGAGGTCCTGGGTGCTGTGGCCTCCCTGCACCTGCCTCCCGTCCAGCTCATACTTCAGCAGCGTAACATTCTGTACTAAACCTGCATGGCTGCCTTTGCCTGGGACAGAACGCTGGGCTGCTCCGCCCTGTGCTTCCCTAGCAGGGCAAGTGCCCAGGTCAGCCCATCCCACTGCCGCTCAGCAGACTCCCAAAGCCACAGAGGCCTCTGCTGGCCAGGCTGAGTGGGGGCCACTCCTTAGCGGAGGGGCCACAGCTCAAAAGTACCTCGTCTAGCCTGTGGATTCAGAGCACAAGCTCCCTCAGCAGGACATGCCCCACCCCGGCCACCCCACAGCTTTGGAGAAGAACGGGGGTGCTAATGGGCTGCTCAGAAAAGGGCCTGAGGTCTCAGGTATCTTCTCCACCTGAGTGGGCTCTGACACAAGGAAATGCACGACTGTGCACCGGCCTGTAGTCAATGATCTCCAGACCGTCCTTGCAGATGAACGGAAGCAAACCAGGAGATCACTTTTCAAGACCACGAAAGCCTCACTAAAGCAATGCGTTTCCCTGTGTCACCTCCGCCTTCCTCCCACACCATGCGCCGGGAAGCCCAGCCTTTTGCCTCCTGTTACTCAAAAGACATACATGCAGTTGATTCTACCTTCCTCATTTGGCAAGTCCAGTAAAGCATAATCAAACGACATTTTTAAATCATAGCAGACTTCTCTCTCTCTCTCTCTCACCAACCCAATCAGGTAATTTTAAGTTTTATTTAGTTTTCAAGAGCTCCTAGTGTATTTGGACTGTGTTACTGTACCTTTGGTAAAAATTCTCTAACCGCAACTGCTACTAGAACATCTTATATCGATGAGACTCTCTGAAGAGATGTGGCATGTCATTTTTTTTCCTTGTCCTTCAGAGAAAGAAAAGCAGTGGGAGTCTTATTCGAACAGTTCATAAATAAAACCAGCAATTATTCCCATATAACCCCGAGCAGGCACCCGTTCTTTATCCAAGCATCTACTGACGGGCACCTCGGTTGCTTCTATATCTTGGTTGTTGTAAATAATGCCGCAGCGAACGTAGGGATGCATATGTCTTTTTGAATTAATGTTCTGGGTTTCTTTGGATAGAGGCCAAGAAGTGGAACCACTGGGTCATTCTTTGTCTCTTGTTACAGGCTTGGTATGAAAGTCCATTTTGTCTGGTGTAAGTATTGCTACACAGCTTTTTAAACAATTTCCATTTGCATAAAACACATGATTCCCATTCCTTTCCTTTCAGTCTGTATGTGTCTTTCAATCTGAGGCCCAGGGAGCGTCCAAGCTGCAAAGCGAGGCCAGAGGCCACCATTGCCAAGCCTGGGGCCGCTTAGAGAGCGGTTCTGGGCACACGGAGGCCAGATGCTGCTTGTTTGAGAGACTGTAGGAAAGTCTGTAGCGTAAGCCAAGAAAGGCCATTTGTATGCAAAAGCCACCCGAAGGGGCTTGGGTGGGCTGCAAGTTGGGTGGGGCGGGGCCTCAGGGAATCCCCAGGGCCCGTGAGCAGTGTGAGTCAGGTCGATGATGAGACTCAGCTATGGCCCCTGCCTGTCGGCTCTCTGTGGAGACAGCTCAACAAAGCAACAGTGGCCTCTGCCAGGACTTCCGCCTGGGAGAAAGCTGCCCCTCCAGGTCTCACCCTGATGCCACACAGGTCAGTTCCTCTCCTGTGTCCCTGGTGCCTTTCAAGCTGCTGTCCCAGTGCCAGAGCTCAGAGGGAGTGACTCCGAGTAGGTCCACACGAGGGCCCTTTAAGAGGAACCCCTTATCACTCAGCCACGATCCCACCTGGTTTTTACAGATTTATGAGGACTTCTCTTCCTGGCATTGGAACCCTTGGTTGGGGGGGCCGGTGTGGGCCCGGGACCCCCTCACCCCTCAGGAGGGACCTCTGCAGCTGAGTTGTCCCTCCTGATTTTTAGCCACCACACATGGGTGTGGGACCAGCCTGTCCCTTGTCTCCTCCGCCTTTCCTCCCGGTCTGGGTGTGGCTGCTTCTTTCCATCGTTAGTTGTGGGACTGTCACCCTGCTCGCTTTCAGGCAGTTCTGACGGACGGTGGTTCTGTGCAGCAGGTATAAACTTGACGTGGTTGTGAGGGATTCCATCACCGCATTTGTCTGCACCATCCTCTCCACCAGGACTCCCTGCAAGCATTTTAAATGCGTAACTCACTTCATCACCAACATAACTTGAGCTCTGAAAGAGACTGTTATAGTCACCCCCAGGTGGCAGAGAAGGAGAGTGAAGCAAGAGGCTGAATATACGGCCCCAGGTCGCACAGCTGGTTGAGCTGGGATGAAACCCACAAGCCATATTCTTAATTGTCACACCAGCGATTCTCAAAGTGAGGTCCCCCCGGCCAGCAGCACCGGAAAACTTGTTAATGATGCCAAATTATGGGACCTCATTCTACACCTGCTGGGTCGAAAACACTGGGAGCAGGGGCCTAGCACTCTGGGTCTTAACAAGCTCTCCAAGTTACCTGGGTGTGCACACTGAAGTGGGAGAACCACGGTACTAGACCGCGCTGTGTTCCCGTGGGTGACCGCCACCAGCCCCACTGTATACGGGGTCCCTCACAAAACTAATTAGCTGCCCCAAATCCAAGGAGATGAAGGTTGGGATGAGTCTTCGGTGGGGACTGGCTGCCCCCCCACCCCCAGCTTCCTTTAATCATAGGAGATGGGTGTGTGAATCCTTACTGTCAGACCTGTGAGGATAACCTCTCTGCGAGTGTGTGCTGGACATCCTGGAGCGGCAAAGCCACAGTGAGAAGGATGGCCAGCCAAATTAAAGAAGACACACATGAAGATAAAGGGGAAGTAAAAGACTATAACACAATCCTTACATGGTACGTTGGCTTTTCCCAAATCTGCTATAAATCTGGACCTGCCTCCCCGACCCTGTCATTACTTAGGTGGAATAAGGTAATTGCATTATTAAATTAAGAAAAGCATAAGTTAACAG
>PVKM010045376.1:0-11989 GCA_004027735.1 Carollia perspicillata
TTCTTCAGATGGCAAGGGGGGAAATGACTTGGCACTGCATCCAATACTTAAAACCCAGTAGGGTTTCTTCCATGCCCTCAGAGCACTATGCCTCAAAGCATACATTGGTGTGGTAGACGCAGTGAAATGATGGGAAAACCAGTATTTGTCTTTCATTTTCTGAGCGCCGTATAAACGTACACTAATACACTCCTGATCTCCATCAGAGGCCATGGGAAAAAACTCAGACTTGCCGTTTCTACTCCTTCCCCTTGAAATAGGTGCCTGCACCTCAGCACTGGGCCTTGGAGTTCTCTTCTTAAATCATTGTTCAGTGAGAAATTCACTGAGCGGGGAAAGCAATTGGGCTAGTAAGTCTGTTACCAAAATAGAAATTAGTATTAAAAATACCGATCCTACCATCCCTCTACCCTCTCACATAAAACAAAAACAAAACCGACCACCCCTCCCCGCAAACTTGCCCCACCATTATGAAGATTGTACAAGCTGTGATCAAATGTGCCTCCCAATCACCCTTTAGGTAACAGAGCACCTGGGCAAGCTTTCACCCCCTTACCCCACCCCAATCTCTCGCCCAGACCAGGGCCAGGCTCCTAGACTGACAGGAGGGGCTAGTCGGCTCGGAGGGGAAGGAAGGTATTATCGCCGAACGCCGCTCATACTAGGGACAGAAGTAACACAGGGCCAGAGGTAACACGGCTTAGGTTGCGGGCAAGGCCCCCGAACTGACGAGAAGACAGGCAGAACCCGGCGTAAGGGGAGGCGGGAGAAGCAGCCCGGCCTAGGCCGCACCAGGCCGCGGAGTGGCCATACGCGGCTTCCCGATTGGGGCTCCCAGCCAAGCCTCAGAGAAGAGGGTTATCATTACCTGGACGGGTTCCTGCAGCACCGTCATCCTTGAGGCTCAGGCCCACTTTCTGCAGTGCCTCAGGCCCCCCCCGCAGCGGCTCCGGCCCGGCCAGCCCCGGCTCATTTAAACTCACCAGCGACCGTTACCGAGGGATGGGGGCGGCCGAGCGATTGCCGAGCACGTCCGAGTGGGACACGGAAATACCCGAAGTGGAGAGATCTGCGCGGGAGCCAGACGAAAAATACCGAAGAATTCCGGAAATACCCGAAGTAAATCGACAGAGGAGGAGACCGCTGCCGGAAATTGTCGAGGATTACCGGAGACTACCGAGTCTGACTCTGAGCGTCGGTTCCTCTTGGCCACGCCTTTAATAACGCACGCCACGCCCAATCGGCCGGGCCACGCCCAAACGGCAACCAACAGGCTGCTCTTGACTTACTCGAGTGGGAGGGGAGCGTTACGTGGCCTTGCTACTGTCTGGATTCGCCACTCAACCTTTCCGTATTGATTGGTGCGCGGTAGATTAAGGAAGGGTAGAACTCGAGAGTGTGGGGCTGACTTTAGTCAATAAGTATTTGCCTGTTGAGTTTAGGTCTTTCATCCATTCCAGAAGTATCTATTCATGGCTCAGAGGGAAATAGGAAATTGGGAAAGATTGCCACCCTCCAAAATTTTAGTATGGCCTTTGTCCTCAAAGACATTACAGCCTGTTTAGGGGAAGAGCAAAGTAACAAAGTGCTGAATTATGTGGTGTCCGTTATAATTGAGGTAGACATTCGGAGGAGAGGGAAATTAACTAGGATTAAGATGAGGACTGTTTCACAGGAGGAAAAAGGGAGACAAATGAGCTTTGAAGGATGGTGTACATGAAGGGAAGCAGGAAAGAGATCAGTCGGGTAAGAGCTAAAGCATTAACTGGAAATATTTACTTAGGGGACCAGATCATGGAAAGTCTCAGAAGGCTGGCAGACATTTTTATTCTTGATGGGGGAAGCATTCTGGTGTATTGGAAAGAGTGTGGAATTGGAAATCCAGAGACTTTATTTTTAAAAAAACATCTTATTTTTATTTATATTTAGAGAGAGGGGAAGGAGAAAGAGGGAGAGAAACATCAGTATGTGGTTCCTCTTGCGCGCCTCCTACTGGGGACTTGGCCTGCAAACCAGGTCTGTGCCTCGGCTGGGAATCGCACTGGCGACCCTTTAGTTAACAGGCCAGCACTTGATCCACTGAGCCACACTAGCCAGGGCCAGAGGCTTGGTTTTTAGTTTACTCTCCAGCACTAACCAGTTTTGGGTCCTTAGGCAAGTCAGTGTCTCTGAACTTCTATTTCCTTAGTCTGAAAAAAATGATTAAAAGAATTAAATGTATGCAGCTGTTTCTAACTCAAATACAGTAGGCTCTCTCAAATTGACTTCCTGCTTCCTTCCCCCCAAAATGTATGAACCAGAGAAATATTAAATTTTGTTTTTCAATAGATGAGGAAGACAGTTTTTGTAGATTAATTTTCTAGTCAGAACACCTCTATACTAGATGTGGTACTTCCGGTATATTCCAATGTGGAAATTTCTCTTTCTGGTTCTTATGTTTTATGCAGATGAAATCAAGTTCGAATGGTTACTTTGAGTGATGTTGGAGGGAGGTCTCTAAAAAAAATACCAGTTGACAGAGCCATATCCTTCCCCAGCCATCTCTATTCACTGCTTATGTACTTGTAGCCCCATGAAGGGTAGGTGCTAAGGTGATTTTTTGCTGCCCTGTTCTTTTAGCAGAGTTATTATGCTGGATGAATTAGAATGGGAATAGTCTCCAATATGTCCACTATAGAATAGCTAGTGGACATATAGAAGTAGCCATTAGCTATTTAAAGTTTAGTTAAAATCAGATGAAATCCTTCAGATGCCCTAGCCACATTCCAAGGACTCAGTAGACATATGTGGCTAGTGATTCCCATATTGAGTAGCACAGATATAGAATGTTACTGTCATTGGCCTGACTGGGGCTTGGAATACACCTTCCCTTCAACCTCTTCATCAGTCAGTAGTTTAGCCCTAGCTTTTCTTTTTTAAAATCATCTTATTTTATTTTATCCTCACCTGAGGACAGAATTATTGATTTTAGAGAGAGAAGAGAGAGAGAGAGGGAGAGAAACATGAATGTGAGAAACATCAATCAGTTGCCTCTCATTCACGCCCTGTTGGGGGAACAAACCCACAACCTAGGCATGTGCCCTGATCAGGAATTGAGCCCATGACCTTTTGGTTTACTGGGCGATGCTCCAAACAACTGAGCCACGTGGGCCAGGGCTAGCCCTAGCTTCTTGACTTGGCTGCTGGCAAACAACCAGGTGAAAACAGAAGCTGTGGGGCCCTTTAAGGCCTAGGCCCAAAAGTCAAGCTCTATCATTTCTTATTGATCAATGTAAAACATAGGCCAGGCTGCATTCAATGGGAGGAGAAATAGATCGAATTTCCTGATGGGAGGAGTCGGCAAAAGGCATGTTGGAAGGGAGAGATTGATTGTTGGGTCATCTTTGGGAACAGCCTACCAGGTATGAGATGAGAGAATCCGGTAGGATTTGGAAATGGAAAGAAAGGAAAAGGAATGGGTAAGAGGTATTACTCTTAAATTTTGATGCATTTAACTGAACACAATACTCCAGATTTATTCCTATTAATTGAGCTTGCCATAGGACTATTGCTTGTATTATCTGCACACTTCTATTGAAGTAGACTAAAGTTGTACTTGCATTTTTTAGCAGTCACGTGACACTTTACTCAGTCTGTTTAAGGGAAGAGCAATGTAACAAAGTGCTGCATTTTGTGGTGCCCATTATACCTGATATAAAAATTCAGAGGATTTTGTTCATTTTACAAACACGGCTCTTTCCGTACAACACGCTGCCAACCCAAGTCTTGTACTTGTGCAATGGATTCTTGCTAACTTGAATGTAGGAACTTACAACACAGGATTCATAAAGATGACATTTTTTGTGTGAAAAAGTGTATGTGGAGTCAGCATTTAAAGAGTCTGTGATGCTCGACACTCCGGCTGTTTGTTAAGCTTAGATTATACCTAAAGCCATTTTCCTCCCTAAAAAAGAGCATCTCTCTTCTGACTATTGTTCAAGGTTAATGCATCTGTTGTGGTTTTCCACTCACCTGCAGCAAGGCCACGTTGTTTGAAGTTGTTCTTTGGTGCAATCTTTTAGAGGATTTTTACTTCTTTCTCTGTTCCTGACTGATCTATTTAAACTCACCATCCAGAAAGCACTTTGGGTATCCTGCTGCCATCCATTATCCACATACATTTTTTAAAAATTATATTTTATTGATTATGCTATTACAGTTGTCCTGATTTTTTCCCCATTGCCTCCCTCCACCCAGCACCCCCTACTCCCTCAGGCAATCTCCACCCCATTGTTCATGTCCATGGGTCATGCATGTAAAGTTCTATGGCTACTCCATTTCCTACACTGTACTTCACATCCCCATGGCTATTCTGGAACTACCTATTTGTACTTCTTAATATTCTCACCTCTTCACCCATTCCCCCACACCCCTCTCCCATCTGGCAACCATCAAAACGCTCTCTGTATCCATGATTCTGTCTCAGTTTTTCTTGTTTGCTTAGTTTATTCTTTAGATTCAATCATTGATAGATTTGTGTTTCTGCCATTTTATTGTTCATAGTTTTTATCTTTTTCTTAAGTCCCTTTAACATTTCATATAATAATGGTTTGGTGATGATGAACTCCTTTAGCTTTTTCTTGTCTAGGAAGCTCTTTATCTGCCCTTCAATCCTAAATGATAGCTTTGCTGGGTAGGGCAATCTTGGCTGTAGTTCCTTGCTTTTCATGACTGAATATTTCTTGCCAATCCTTCTAGCCTGCAAAATTTCTTTTAAGAAATCAGCTGACATTCCCTGTAGGTAACTAATCTATTTTCTTTTGCTCCTTAAGATTATCTCTTTAACTTTAACTTTTGGCATTTTAATTGTGATGTGTCTTAGAGTGGGCCTCTTTGTATCCATCCTGTTTAGGACTCTCTATGCTTCCTGGACTTGTATGTCTATTTCCTTCATCAAATTAGGGAAGTTTTCTTTCATTAGTTTTTCAAATAGCTTTCCAATTTCTTACTTTTTCTCTTCTCCTTCTGGCACCTCCATAATGTGAATGTTGGGTCTCTTGAAGTTGTCCTAAAGGCTGCTTATACTATCCTCATTTTTTTTGCTTCTTTTTTTCTTCTTGTTCTGCTTGGTTGTTTCTTGCTTTCTTATGTTCCATATCATTAATTTGAATCTTGGTTTCATCCACTCTAAATTGTAAATTGTAAATTGTAAATTTTTTTCATTTCAACTAGTGTATCCTTCATTTCTGACTTGCTCTTTTAATTTTTCACTTTATATTTTTACTTATTTATTTATTTTTGAAGTATATTTTGTTGATTATTTTATTGATTATGTTATTACAGTTGTCCCATTTTTCTCTCCCTTTTCTCCCTCTCTGCCCTCCCACCCCCTCCCACCAGGATTCCCCACCCCTTAATTCATGTCCTTGGGTTGTATAAATTCCTTGGCTTCTCTATATCCTCTACTATTCTTAACCTCCCCCGTCAATTTTGTACCTACCAATTATGCTTCTTATTTACTGTACCTTTTCCCAAATTCTCCCCCCTCCCCACTGATAACCCTACATATGATCTCCATTTCTGTTATTCTGTTACTGTTCTAGTTGCTTGCTTAGTTTGTTTTTGTTTTTTAGGTTCAGATGTTGATAGTTGTGAATTTGTTGTCATTTTACTGTTCATAGTTTGTTTTTAATATATTTTATTAATTATGCCATTACAGTTGTCCCATTTCCCCCCTTCATTCCTCTCCACCCTGCACACCCCCTCCCACCCACCCTCCCCTCCTTTAGTTCATGTCCACGTGTCATAAGTTCTTTAGCTTCTACATTTCCCACACTACGCTTGCCCTCTCCGTGTCTATCTTCTCCCCACCGTCTATGCTACTTATTCTCCGTACCTTCTCCCCACCCTCTCCTCCCACTCCCCTGTTGCTAACCTTCCACGTGACCTCCATTTCTGTGGCTCTGCTCCTGTTTTAGGTGACCGCTTAGTCTGCTTTTGTTTTAGGTGTGGATGTTAATACCTGTGAGTTTGCTGTCCTTTTACTGTTCATATTTTTTATCTTCTTTTTCTTAGATAAGTCCCTTTAACATTTCATATAATAAGGGCTTGGTGATGATGAACTCCTTGAGCTTACCCTATCTGAGAAGCACTTTATCTGTCCTTCCATTCTAAATGAAAGCTTTGCTGGATAGAGCAGTCTTTGGATGTAGGTCCTTGCCTTTCATGACTTGGAATACTTCTTCCCAGCCCCTTCTTGCCTGCAAGATCTTTTTTGAGAAATCAGCTGACAGTCTGATGGGAACTCCTTTGTAGGTGACTGTCCCCTTATCTCTTGCTGCTTCTAGAATTCTCTCCTTCATTTTAATCTTGGCTAATGTAACTATGATGTGCCTTGGTGTGTTCCTCCTTGGATCCAGCTTCTTTGGGACTCTCTGAGCTTCCTGGACTTCCTGGAAGTCTATTTCCTTTGCCAGATTGGGGAAGTTCTCCTTTATTATTCGTTCAAATAAGTTTTCCACTTGTTGCTCTTCCTCTTCCCCTTCTGATACTCCTATAATTCAGATGTTGCAATGTTTAAAGATGTCCTGGAGGTTCCTAAGCTTCTTCTCATTTTTTTGAATTCTTGTTTCTTCCTTCTTCTGTTTGGTTGTTTGTTTCTTCCTTCTGGTGCACTCCATGGATTTGAGTCCCAGTTTTCTTCCCATCACTACTGGTTCCCTGTGCATTTTCCTTCATTTCACTTATGAACGCCTTCATTTGTTCATCTAATTTGTGACCAAAATCAACCAATTCTGTGAGCATCCTGATTACCAGTGCTTTGGAACTGTGCATCTGATAGGTTGGCTCTCTCTTGCTTGCTTAAAAGTATTGGCTCTGGGGCTCTGAGCTTTTCTTCTGTTTGAGTCATTTTTGGTCAGGTGGCGCCTGTTACATATGATGGGCGGAGCCTTAGGTGTTCACCAGGGTGGGGCAACCTAGTCGCAGGGTTCTAATGCTGTCTGTGGGGGCGGGGTCAGAGAGGGAACAATGGCACCTGTTCTGCGCTCTCTCGAATTTGCGTCCCCTCTGCTGCTTCTGACAAGCAAACTGGGCCCCCCTGGCGCTGGTTCCCAGGTAGGCGGGCCTATGCACGCTCCAGGACCTTGCGGGTCTCCCCAACAACCTCTCCTGTGAGGCTGGGAGCCTCTCCCAGCACCTTTTCAGTCGGTGTTTTTAGGCTTTATTTCCCATCGCTGGGGCCCTGGGCTGTGTAGTCTGTCTCACTGCCCGCTCTTGCCTAGTTTATCTGTGTGCGAATGTGTGTCTGCAGTTGGCCAACTGCCCTGCATGCTCTGCTTGTCTCCTCCCTGTGTCTGGGATCTGTGAGCTCCATGCCACCTACGCTCCCCGGCACTCCCGAGCCTGGCAGCCACCACGTTTTCCCGCCGCTTTCCCTCTCTGCCGGCTGCCAACTCCACCCCTCTTACCGGTCTGGTTGAATGGCTGTCGGACTTTCGTAGTTCAATTTTCTGTATTCTGGTTGTGTTATTGTTTGTAAATATTTGATTTCCTTAATCTTGGTTGTGAGAGGAGGTACAGTGTTTCCACCTATGCTTCCATCTTGGCTGGAAGTCCTACTGTTCATAGTTTTGATCATCTTCTTTTTCTTAGATAATCCCTTTAAATTTCATATAATAAGGGCTTGGTGGTGATGAACTCCTTTAACTTGACCTTATCTGGGAAACACTTTATCTGTTCTTCCATTCTAAATGAAAGCTTTGCTGCATAGATAATCTTGGATATAGGTCCTTGCCTTTCATGACTTTGAATACTTCTTTTCGGCCGCTTCTTGCCTGCAAGGTTTCTTTTAAGAAAGCAGCTGATAGTCTTGTGGGAACTCCTTTGTAGATAACTGTCTGCTTTTCTCTTGCTGCTTTTAAGATTCTCTCCTTATCTTTAATCTTGTGTAATGTAATAATGTATCTTGGTGTGTTCCTCCTTGGGTCCAATTTCTTTGGGACTCTTTGAGCTTCTTGGACTTCCTGGAAGTCTATTTCCTTTGCTAGATTGGGGAAGTTTTCCTTCATTATCTTTTCAAATGAGATTTCAATTTCTTGCTCTTCCTCCTCTCTTTTTGACACCCCTATGATTGGGATGTTGAAACATTTAAGTTGTCCCAGAGGTTCCTAAGCCTCTCCTCATTTTTTTGAATCCTTGTTTCTTCACTCTGTTCCAGTCGAATGTTTATTTCTTCCTTCTGGTCCAAATCATTGATTCGAGTCCTGGTTTCCTTCCCTCTGTTCTGGGTTCCCTGTATATTTTTCTTTATGTCACTTTGCATAGCCTTCACTTCTTCCTCTATTTGGCGTCCATACTCAATCATTCCTGTGAACACCCTGATTACCAGTGTTTTGAACTTTGCATCTCATAGGTTGGCTTTCTCCTCATCACTTAGTTCTTTTTCTGGAGTTTTGATGTGTTCTTTCATTTGAGCCATATTTCTTTGTCACAGTGTACCTGTGACGTAAGGGGTGGGGACCTAGGTATTTGCCAGAGTGGCCCCTTCACTACATTATCATGTTGTAAGTGGGGGAAGGGTCAGAGAAGGGAACAATGCCACTTGCTTGGCTCTTGCCCTGCTTGCAGTCACTTCCCTTACTACCCACAAACAAATTGGGCTCTTCTGGTGCTAACTCCCAGGTGGGTGGGTTTGTGTACATTCTAGGACCCTGTGGGTCTCTCCAATGAACTCTTCTGTAATGCTGGAAGTTTCTCCTGCCATCACAATCCCCACAGCTTTTTACTGCCAGTGGTTTTGAGGCTTTAGTTTCCTGTGCTGGAACCCTGGGTTGCGCAGTCTGTCTCACTCCCCAGTTGTTCCTCCTGGCTTATCTGCATGTGAATGTGGTGCCGCCCAGTCCATAGCCTTGCTGCGCATCCTCTCCACCCTAGCTGCCTGTATCTGTCCCTCCTATCAGTCTGGATGAGTGTCTCTTCTCTAACACTTTGATTGTCGGACTTCCATACAGTTAGATTTTCTGGCAGTTCTGGTTGTTTTTTATTTTTAAAGTTGTTTTTGTTCTTTTTTGTTGTTGTTGTGGGAGGAAGCAAAGTATATTTACCTACTCCTCCATCTTGGTCAGAAGTCCTGACTGGATCTTTTTTATGCTGCTGAGGTCCTCACTAAGTTCCTTGAGCATCCTTATAACCAGTGTTTTGAACTCTGCATCTTATTGATTGCTTATCTCCATTTTGTTCAGCTCTTTTTCTGGAGTTTTGATCTGTTCTTTCATTTGGGCCATGTTTTTTTGTCTCCTCATTTTGGCAACCTCCCTGTGTTTGTTTCTGTGTATTAGGTAGAGCTTCTTTGACTCCGTGTCTTGGTAGTGTGGCCTAATGTATTAGGTGTCCTGTAGGGTCCAGTGGCACAGCAGCCCCTATCACCCCAGCTGGGTATACAAGGTGCACCCTTCATGTGGGATGAGTACATCTTCCTTTTGTAGTTGAGTCTCGGTTGCTGTTGGGAGGAATTTACCCAGGCCAGTCAGCTGCAAGGATTGACTGTGAGCACTTACCAACAACCTCTGCCTGGCCTCTGTGCAGGAGCAGGGTGGAGGTGCTCCAGCATGGTCTGTAGATGTCCACTTGGTGTGCTGGCCCTCAGGTTTCCTGAGTGGTGCAGGGCAAGGTCAGTCCCCACCTGTATTTTGCTCAGGGCCACCCTGCCTGAGCTATAAAGCAATCTGAGATGGCTGGTACTTGTGCTGGGCTTAGAGATTCCCAGGTGAAGCCAAGCTGTGAATCTAGGCTGGCTGCTGCTAGTACCAGGCCTAGAGCTCACTGAGTCCAGCTGTTGCTTGTTTGAGAGGATTTAGGAAGTTGTGAAACATGAGCCAAGACCAGCTATTAATGTGGAAAAGCAGCTTGGGAAGGCCCCATAAGATGGTAAGTTGGGTGGAATGGAGTCTCTGGAAATCTCCAAGGTGGGTCAAACAGTGTTAGCCAAGTTGATAGAGTCTCAGCTATGGCACCAGCTTGCTGGCTCTGTGGGAGGAGGATTTAGAAAAGGGACAATGGCCTCTGCTCATCTTGATGCCAGACACTTCAGTTTTATCCCATATGCCACTGGTGCCTTTCAAACTGCTACCCTGATGCTGGAGCTCAAAGGGAGTGTATCTGAATAAGTCTGTGTGTGGGTTCTTTAAGAGGGACTGCATGGGGCTCCAGAAGTTTCTTCTACCAACTCAGTTCTGGTTTGCAGCCAGAAGTTGTGGGGACTTATCTTCCTGGCACTGGAATCCTGGGCTGAGGGATCTGGTGTGGGGCTAGGACTCCTTACTCCCAAGATATCCCTCCCAAATTTTTTTATCCACCACACGCGGGTGAGGGACCAGCCTGTTTTGCATCTGTGCCCCTCCTACCAGTCTGGATGGATATGGTTTATTTAATTCCATAGTTGTCAGACTTCCATTCAGCTTGATTTCTGATGGTTCTGAGTGATGATTGTTCTATATTTTCATTGTAATTTTGATGTGGTTGTGCAAAGAGGTGAACTATGTCTTCCTACACCACCATCTTGACCAGAAGTCTTATTATCCACATATGTTTAGCTGGATGGAGTTGGGTTACAATAAGCATTATTCCAAACATGGTAAATCATCTCTTCTTTTTAGCCTGCCTCTTGGCCTGTTTCATGTTCAGTCAGGTTTGGAAGCCAGCATTTAGGAAACTATTCAAGAAACTAGACATGGTGTCTTTGCCAAGATGCAGGTGCCACTGAAACACAGCCTAGAGTAACCTTACTCTTCTTCTAAATTCTTTCAGTGCCCTTCTTTTGTCCCTGTTGCATGATGCCTTTTATCCTTCTATATTACTTGACCTTGAGGCTCTTTCCCTCCCCATGTTTGCTCCTCTCTGTTGTTGAAATTACCCCCAGTCTTCTGCATCTCAGATCACACAGTCTTCTGGTTTTCTTTCTGCTGCTCTGTTCTTTATCTTTGCAGGACCTCTAACACTAGAATGCTTCAGGGGGCTGTTCAAGGCTTTCTTGTCACCATACACAAACCATAGGCAAACTCATTCATTCTCATGGTCTGAGTTTTTCATATAAAATTGTTCCAAAGTCTGTGTCTCCAGCCAGACTGCTTCTCAGAATTCTAAACCTAAATGCCTGGCTGTCAACTGGATGTCTCCGTCTGGATGTCTCATGGGCACTTTGTAGGAATGGAACTCCTCCTCACTCCTCATTCCTCATACTTGGAATATTTCCTATCCCAATTTGAGGCATTGACATTTTCTTCATTGCCTGTATCTGAGACTACTCTTTTTCTTTAACCCTAACATCTAATCACAAAGCCCCACTAATTTTACCTCCTAAATATACCTTTATATCTTTTTCTGTCTCTAGTTTTACTTATCTCTAAAAACCAGCCTGATCATATCAGGACTTCCCTCCCTATAGCCTGCCCCCACCCCGCAAACTCAGTATTTCCCATTGCTCTGAGGATATGTAGTCTAAACCCTTTAACGTGTCTTACAAGGCTCTCCAAGACCTAGTCCCTGCCTCCTTATTCAGCTTTATCTCACCTGTCTCCCTCTTACACTCTATATTCCAGTGAAGGGGATCAGAACATATTACTTTGGCATAAGGATTATTTGGAGCTGAAAGCAATTAAGAAACAGCAAACAGAGAAAGAGCTCTTTGCCTTCCCCTATCTGCCTAAAAGCAGGTCATAAATTTACCTTTGTGAAAGTGTTTCTCTCCCCCTCCTATACCAGAAGGAGGAAAACAACCATTATTACTGGAGACAAAGAGTTGGCACTGAGTCGAGTCTGCACAAACAAACTTTACTAAAACAACCTTTATCTTTTAAGTTTATCCATATATTTACATTTACACAATATATCATTCCCAGAAGCCCAGGCCCCTTTCCCTTTGTCTCATCACTCCACAAATTTATTGCCCCAAATTCTAACCACCTCTTTGAGTTACTTATCATTGATTTCTGCTGTGCCTGTGCTCGTATTG